>JAVQJG010108430.1:0-13594 GCA_036024015.1 Craterocephalus amniculus | reverse complement strand
GAAGCCAACAGAACCACATCATCTGCAAAAAGCAGAGACCCAATCCTGAGGCCACCAAACCGGATCCCCTCAACACCTCGGCTGCGCCTAGAAATTCTGTCCATAAATGTTATGAACAGAATCGGTGACAAAGGGCAACCTTGGCGGAGTCCAATCCTCACCGGAATTGAATCCGACTTACTACCAGAGATGCGGACCAAGCTCTGACACCGGTCTTACAGGGACCGGACCGCCCTCACCGAGGGGCCCGGCACCCCATACTCCCGGAGCACCCCCCACAGGAGTTCCCGGGGGACACGGTCGAACGCCTGTGATGATACTGAGGGAATTTTTCTTGCTGTCTTTCCATATTATAATATCTGACAACCCCTGGTTTCATTGCCACGGCGTTTTGCAAATCAAATGAAGTTTGCTGATTTGGGGAAATCTCCTTATTTTACATTTCCAACACTGCGGCTGTACTTTGCAGGCAATCGTTAGCATCTTTCAAAAGTAGCCTGTTTTTTGTTCATTTACATTTTTGGTTTTGTCGTGATAAGTTAAAGCTTTTTGCAGAGAGAGATTCATAAACTGCTTAAAACCCAAATATGGACCAATGAGGAGGCTATTTTCAGGGCTAACCTCATTTCCCAGCATGACCGCAAATAGATGTTTTCAGTAACTGTTTTTATTGTAGAGTGATCAACACTTGTGTCATCTGTGGGTAATCTTCATGATCTCATATCGTCAAAATGGTTTAAACACACACACACACACACACGCCCTCGAACACATGAATATAAGATATTTTCCTTAGCAACACGCAGAATCTAAACAGCAGTCAGCATGCGGTCTGGTAGGTGCTTGCAGTTTGCGGCTTGCGTGTCTGTGTCAGTCATGTTTGGAGAACTGTGACTTCATCTGAAACGGTCAATGGACCAGCGGGTTGCATCCACTTCCGGGGTTTCGCTTCTCCTGCGGACGGATGACGCTGCCTCCAACACATGATCGCACTTCCTTCCCTTCTTCGCTTTTGCTTATTACATGTTGTTGTTGACCCACTGTGACATTAGCCAGTCATTAGTCATTCACAGGTTGGTACACTTATTAGGAGTCAGACAAAAAGTCCAGCAGGTGGTTTCCTGCTCCAGCGCCATCACTCTTTCCCGTCCCTCTTTCTGTTTTCAGCCTCTTTGTCACAGTTTCGCTGCTGCGGTTTTATCAGTTCAAAGCTTTCTGCACTCTCTCTGAAACTCGCGAGTCTCTCAGCTAACCCACACGGGACTTTAATGGGTTTTTTTGTTTCTTTTCTGTCTTTTATTTCTCTCTTTCTTCCTTCCTTCCCTCCCCTGACGCCACCTCACACGGATGAAGTCGAAGCTGTTGGCAGATGTGGGCGTACCTGGGAGGCAGGTGTGCCCTTAGTGTTAGCTGATGAAATATTGGTCTCGCCTCAGCAGCAGCAAGGTTACATCACATTTCAGTCAACTGTTTCTCACTCTCATAATCTCATCTGTGAAGGTTTTTAACAAATATTTGCACCTCAGAAGAATTTGGCCAAATAGGATGGAGGGAAATAGTCTGTATTATTCCACCCAGTAAACCCTTCATGGAAAGGCGGATTCGTTTCAGTCTTTCATTCTTTATCTCAAAGCATTCGATGTTATTATGTTAAGCTGAGCTCAGTGATGCTTTCCAATGGAATTTAAAGTTTTCCAGAAAGTTTTCCAGTATTACTGGGCTTAAATGCATTTAAAACCATTAGTCTGCCTATCAGCAGGGAGGTGTTTTGAAGCTGTAGTGAACCTGAGAGAAGCATGCCACCCGGGTAGGAGCTGCATTTCCATGCTGATGTGTTTTTTGCTCTGCAGACGAAAAAGAGAGGCGGCAGCCTGTGAACCGGTGGAAACAGTCAAGGTGACAGCTAAATATTGAAAAGTGAAAGGTGTTTTGCACAACAGAGCAAAGCTAACCGTCGTTAAAACTGAAATTCTCAGCCAAAATGATCCCCCTCCTCACACACACACACACACACACACACACACTGTCGCGGGCACTGATGTGATAGCAGCGAAGAATGTGAGATAAATTTACTCCGCCAGGTTCCCCCTCTGCAGCACCGTGGCTTTAAAAGGAAGCGCAGGAGTGAAGCCATATATTGTGGGATAATAAACCTCCTTGGCAGACAGCAGAGGTAGAAACAGTGCGTCGACCTAATAACGCAGTTTCCAGCAGAGGAGACGATGGCAGTTATTACTCAGTGGAGATTAAGGCGCCTCGGGGTGGGGTAACGGGGTTATTCCCAATTATAGATGAATAATATCACAACCTGCTTCTGGGGGAAAACATTGTTTCTTTTTTTACCCTTTCTGACAGACTAATGAAGGCTAAAATTGTTTAGAAAAACCTCTTTGCTGCGGTCTGACTCTGGGGATGCTCGTCGGGACCTGGATGGAGATGAGAGGGTGGGGGTGGGGGGGCACCATTAGTCCAGTTGCTTAGCTTTGTGCTTGCAGTAGTTTCAGTAAGGTCATGGAAAAGTTAACTAGAAGAAAAATCTGCTCATCCAGTGCAAGTCTTTATTTAGCTTAGATTTCTGCCTCGTGGTTGCCAATGACAACACATGCTGTCATGTACCTGAAGTGTCGTTTAATGAAGGAGAAAAATGAGAAAACAAAGGACACGATTTGTCTGTATATGTGTGTGCATGTGTGTGTCGAATAAAATGGTAAATAAATCAAATACATAAATAAATTAATTCAATAAAAGGTAGCCAATATGGTTTCCTGCAGGACATAACGCTCCATTGTTCTCTTTACATTCTTAATGCCTGAATTTATTTACACTTATGGAGAGAAGCAAATAAAAAATACAGGGAAATATTAGGAAGTAAATAATAAACAACAAAATAAAAAAACACAAATTAAATAATGATTAACATTTGATGTTTTTTTAGATTATATGAAAATAAATAAATATAAGTGAATAAAAGAAAAAGTACAATAAAATAATTTTGTTAGATTAAAAAGAAATGAATGAAGACCAGAAGTGGTTTGTTACAAATTTACGACACCGGGCGTCAAGGGGTTAAAACCCCAGATATACTGCAGTCTATTCTGTGTAAAATCATTTCAAACAAATTAGTTTCTCTGTGTGGGCGACATTTACCAGAAACATCCCTCTGCTGTGGGGAATAACCCCTTTCTGAAAGGGGAAAAGTTATATTCAGAGCAGAACGGTAACATCCTGAGCAGAGGGTCTGGATCTGATCTGCCGGGCCGCAGACAGTTCTGGGAAGTCTGAGTGAATGTGACATAAACGCCACGTTAACGTGCGATAATGAATGTTTACAGCGCCGCCGTGTTGTGATAGACTGCGGCTGTAATTGAAGAGTTGGTCCGTTGACTTGTTTTGACTCAAACACCTGAGCTTCCTTTGTGCCTTTCTCCTCTGCAGACCTATTTACTCTCCGTCTCTCTTTGTAATTAACATGCACATAGGATACTGCGTCCTCTGTCACGCCGCTCTAACGCAGAGGAGGAAGAAAACTCACCCAGGGGACCCATCCGGACCGCCTCTCCCTCTCCTCCCCCATCCCCAGCTTCATCTTCTATACATCTCTCCCCCTGTTCTCTCCCGTATCCTTCCACCGCCTCCATCTGCCACCAATCGATTTGTTTACCTTATTTTCTTTGTGAACCTCCGCCCACGCCGCTCTGCTCCGTTGCTTTTCTCCATCCCTCTTACCTTTTCCTCCATCTCTGCCCCGTTTATCTCTCATCTACAGACATCGATAGCTGAAATATCCCCGAAACATTTGACCGCACGCGACCCAGAGTCTAGCCGTTAGCCCCGTCCGCCCATCTCCCAGTGCTTTGTTTACTGTGGAACAAACCATCTCCTCATTTGGGCTCACAAAGCCCCCATCATTCCTCCATTCTTCCATCCTTCTTCTGCCGTCCTCTCCCTCCACCGCATCCTCTCTTATTCACACTGCGATGAAGAAGAGGAGGCATTGTCGCTTTAACAGAATGTTTTCTACTCATCAAGTAAAGTTTCACCGTGTGACTGTTTGTCGCTCACTTTGTTGTTTCCCATAATTTACGGTTTTATTGTATGGTGGCACACTGCAAAGGGGAGGGGACAGCGGCAAGTCAGACTGATCATGTGACTTCTTCAAACAAAGGACCTGTGGCCACACACACACACACAGATTTGCTTCACGGGGCGTCTCTTGGCGCCCACAGGTGTGTTATCGTTTTGCAGACGTCTCTGAAAGAGGACGAGCCGATCGAGAAGCCACTGGCGTCTTTGTTTTTCTCCGGACTCCAGACACAGACGACGTTCCCAGAAACCCCCGTTTACATCGGATCAATGGCGGCTACTTTTTGTTCTTCGGTGGTTGAGCAGCTTCTGAATGTAGCTGCTCAACCATGGCCGTGCCTATTGTTTCTGTATGCATATGTTAAACATACGCCGCGTTTCTGTGACACCGGATGTGTGAATCTGTTAATCTGTGGCCATTTCTTGCCTTTACTAGTGACCACTGGTCATTGCTTTTACAATGACCCCAGACAGATTTTAGGATTCGCAGCACTGGGACTGTTCTTTGTGTTTTTATGAAGGTCTACATGCATGTGCTCTAAATTCTCCATTTATGATCCTGCTTTGGTTTTCCACCTCCCTTCTGAAATGAGATAGCGAAATAAATGAAGTGCATCCTCACAGCTGCAGCAGCTCTGTCTAAGAGAAAGCTGAGAGATGTGAGATTACAGCAGAAGGTCTGTTTTAAGGTGGCAGGGTAAACGATGGGTTATTTCCTCCTTAAAGAAAACCAGAAAATGGGAATGAGTAAAGTGATGTGTAATAAGGAACTGTGCTTCAGTAGAAAGTAAAATGCCAAGCTGAGCAGTTTTCCAGATGGTTTAATAGAGCTGTAATGGATGTAAATATGTCAGGAAGCCATCAGTCGATGCTGATGAAGGATATTAATCAGTGGTCAGAGTCAGGAGGAGGCAGTGAAAGCGCCCACATTCACCGTACAGAGACACCACGAGGGTCCAGAAAGAAGTGAAGCCCAAGTTGTAAAGTATATGGTAGGAAGAGAACAACAGGAGTTTCATAATAATTTCATAATCAAAGTCGTAGGACGCACATTGGATGGGTTTTATAGAATAGGAGTGAAACTTTTGACAGCAAAACTGAAAAAGTAAGAGATGACTCTCAGAGCCAGATGTCTCCACACATGTTTGTGTGGTTTGCTGAAATTAGCAGAAGCTCCTATAATTGCTTAGTTGGGCTGTGAGTTGTGTCACTCGGATGCCACTTCTGGCTAGTCTGTCAGCTGAGTTTGTCTTCGGCGTGCCGTATGTTAGGATTTATGCTAACCAGCATGTGCAAACATCCTCTGATCTCAGGCTAAAACTGGGATGTAACAAGCTGGTGCCTGTGGACATATTTTCTATATACACAGCTGATGCTCTGCATCACTGCCATGGTACGAACACAGTAAATGCTCCTGTGATCAGTTCTATAAATGTGTTTGCTGGAAGATCAGTCATCAAACAACGGCTTCCCTGTCAGCGTGTGTGTTACAGCTTCTGTTGATCATATGAAAGACGAGACCTGTAGCTCCGAAGCGTCACACACACAAACACACAGCAGGGAGTTGTCAGTATATTCTCTAATGGCTGAATTTCCAGCATTTAGACTCTGCATCTCTTCATCTGCGTCGTCTTTCTCTCAATTTAAAAAACCCACACTGGTGCCACAGCAGCGAGGGGTCCGTATGTTCCTCGTCCAGATGCTGTTTATGTTCACAGGACACATCTCCAGCTGTGTAATGGATGAGTGTGTGTGTCCATACTGCCAGCATGGCGGAGAGCCGCAGAGCTCTTAGAGCAGCTTTGCCAAATTGGGAGACATCAG
The DNA here is from genome assembly GCA_036024015.1 of Craterocephalus amniculus. Taxonomy (NCBI): domain Eukaryota; kingdom Metazoa; phylum Chordata; class Actinopteri; order Atheriniformes; family Atherinidae; genus Craterocephalus; species Craterocephalus amniculus. Next base: position 7,687 of record JAVQJG010108430.1, on the reverse strand, counting down.
ACTTCCTCTTTCGTCTACATCCCCGCCGCCGCTGCTGCTGCTGCTGCTGCTGCTGCTGGAAGCAGAGCTGAGGATGAGGCGAGGTTGTAGAGGCAGATGGCAGGCGGAGAGGTGGGTGACTCAGCTAGATAAGGATGCAGTATGTAGGTCAGCAGGTTAAACAGGAGGATGGCGTTCGCAGCTTACACCTTCCAACCAGCAGCTGGATGTTTGCAGCACTGAGCACTTTTCCTTCTCGCTGCTCCACTTTTTCATAGCTTAGTGATGAAATCAGGTCACAAGCAAGTCCCCCTCCCTCATTGCTCCGTCTGCTCAGCCCTCGTTTTTTTACCTCTTCTCTGCATCCCGCATCCCTACGCTTCTACTGAGACAGCCCCCCCCCCCTCTCTGTCTTCCTGCAGCAAAGCTCGAGCGTCCCTCTCCTCTGTCTGTTCTTTCTGAGCTCGTATCTGCCATCAGATTATGAGGCATATCAGAGGATTAGTGAATCTCATGGTGTGCATTAAAGTGGAAGAAGTGAGGGACAGATAGAGAGCGCCGATGAGTGTCTCCGGCTAACGCAGAAGCCGATCTTTACACAGAGCTACATTATGATAAAGAGCATCAAGGCCGGCGTTATTTTCATCAACGAATGGAGTGAGTTCATAGTTGAAGTGGAGAACAAACCAAACTTGTCTCCAGCTTCTATATAATCACCAGCTGAAGGTTTTTCTTTCTTTCTTTCAAGCTGTCAAACACCAGTTATTGAAAGTGTTTTTCATGGAAGTCTTTCAGCGACCGCCAGCGCTCCTCCTGGGCCTCCCCTTCTCCGTTTACAGTCATTTTCATCACCCTGACTCTGCTGCTCCGGTTTCATCTCATTCCTCCCTCTTTTCTTCTTTCCCTTGCACTCTGCCTTTCATTGTCTCTTTCTTTGCGTCTCGCTCGTGCTTTCGTCCCCGTCCTGCATCTCTTGCGGACAGATGGCGGGTCTCGGGGTCGTGGTGAGGTGTCAGGGTGGGGTGACGGCCTACAGGGTGGGAGCTGGTGCTGCCGCAGAGCATTGCTCGTCTTCTTCTCTGCTTCCACACCGTCTCAGACACGTGCCGTCTCTGCCAGACGTGCGCACGCAGTCCAGAGTCCCTGGCCTTCCTGCTGTGTATCCACAGCATGTGTGTGTGTGTGTGTCTATGTGCACGTTTGCTGACAGAATTGGGTTCTGCAGAGAGACGGCCCCCAGAGTGCGGCAGGGAACAGATTGGAGTCTGAGCCTTCTTGTCCTGACTCATTAATCTCCTCTTTAATTCATGGTCTCACCGCCGGCTCCACTCATGCACACACACACACAGACAAACACACACACACACACACACACACACACACACACACACACACACACAGACACACACACACAGACAGCGTCGACTTCAAGGTCCAAAACTGGAGGAAAGAGCACATTCAGGCACGTTGGTGTTTGGCAGGAAGAGTAGCGTCGCCACTAAAGGGAAATTTAATGATTCAGTTTCTCCTGCTTGGAAATGATCCATCACCCTTCAGACCAGTAACCCCCCCAACCCCCCTTACCCAACCTGATGTATCTGATACCAGCGCTGATATCACGCTGTACATCTCCTCGGACTGTTTTCTGACTGGACCCTGCGTTTGCATTTAAAGCTGCAGCAGTCGGGTCCTTTAGCGAGCGGCGCTGCTGCCTGTCGGCTTTAAAATGTCACGTTTTCTGACTCCGAGCCGTGCTTCAGAGAAACAAACGGAGGGGAACCACATCCAGGGCTCCGTAAGCAAACGGAGGGAGAGCTTCAGCTGTATGAAACATGCACATTTAAAGCACCACGATTCGAATGAGCGCACTTTTCCTCGGGGATCAGCAAGTATAATATGTATTTTTCATATTTTCCTCTCACAGTGGGTGAATTTTCATGATTTTGACTGTTAAATCTGGCAGCCTGCTCCAGTCTGCATTATATTCTGCCTGCATTTAGCTCCTTTTTTGTGTTTATCTTGCATACTCACAGGAACTAGTTTTGCCTCATTTAAGAAGGCATAAACGAAACGCCTGAGCTGTTTCATGTTTCACTCCTCGGTGCTCAGCTTCCCGTCATGTGAGATCTCTGGCAGCCAACCTGACTCCCTTTCTCCTTCGAACGCCTCGGCTATTCCGATAAGGATAAAACGGGACAGAGGGCCTTGAGGAAGAGCAGGAAGTGCTGGAATTCGTGGAAATGATGAGGACATTGATAAGGAGGGAGGGACAGATGTTGGGATTGTTGGCTTTTCTTCTCAATTGGACTCAGATTTGAAGCTTTAAAGGCAGAAAGGGACTTAATCTAACCACAGCTCCACTACAATAACCAAAGGCCGGGTGCTGATCATGAATACAGCGATTTTTATCACATTATGGTGGTGACATGGAGATAGGCGGGAAGTTTATGAGGTCATGCTGCAGTTTTAACTGTGAGATGATTATTAAACTAAACTAAATGATGCAAGCGCTGGGTCAGGAACAGGCGCACTTCATTCATTTTTGTGGTCGAGGCTGGGGCCCTGGGCACAAAAGAAGAAAAAAGATGTGACCGAGTTGCAGACATTGCATTTCCCTCGTTAGCGAAGAGACTAGCGCTGCCATCTCACAATGGTGACGTTATTTCAAGAGGGAAGAAGAACATGGACATGAGTTTCTCCAATTTCCTTCCCTTTTGTTCCAGTTTTATTTTTGCAGTATGACGCTAGTAGAATGAAATCTTCTTAATGTAAGTAAGCAGGGCAACAGGAACCGTGAAATTTTATCCTCTGCTTGTCAACTTCCAGTGAAAAGCTACCGAATGGGTTTGAATGTTGGACTTTTTTTGTTTTGTTTGCACACAAAACATCCCCTTGGTATCACTTCTCAATAAGAATGTTTTATAATTTCCAACTTTTTGAAATATATTTTCCCCCCGGATTCCAGTGAATGTTTGTGCTCCTGGATTTGTGCTCCTTTTTGTTTAGTTTTTGAACAGCAGCTGTATTGTGCACACCATATTGTAAATAATATATAAAACACTTTGCAAAGAAAAGATCATTTAAGAAAAGATCATTTAATGCTGCCATAATGGAAGCTAAAGGTGTTTCAACAAATTATATGATTTTCTTTGGATGGGCAGCGTATTACTTCAGTGATACAGTAAAAAAACTAAATTGACATTCGTTGTGGTCATCGGCTGCTGACAAAACCTTGTATATCCCGGGAACGATAATAGATAGCGTCTTACTCTCTTGTTTTCTCTACAAAGAAAACACTTTGAGCTTTAAGCCGCTATGTCTGTGGGATGTATAAAAGTTGTTGAGATGCTTCACTCTGACTCACTCACTTCACTGTGTTATGATGCAATAATTGATGTTTAAAGACTGTTATCTCATTGGAATAGTGTCTAATTACACACACTACTGTAATATATGCTACAACTAGCCCTGTTACTTATTTTAGTGCATAGAAAAAATTATAGAAAAATACACTAGAAAAGGGTAAAATATGATGTGATGTAGCTTGTGTAGCTTATGATTGTATAACTTTTATGTCCTTCTTGTGACACCAGTGTAAAATGGATGTTATGAAAGCCCAGGTAGTCCTGAAAAGAGACATGTATGATACTTGACAGCACATCATAACATGACTGTTTATCAGTAATAATAGATAAAAAAGTACCAGGTGAGGAAAATCCCAAAAATGCCCAAAGACTGAAGGCAAAAAAGACCCTACACCTGCTTAAAGGCATATATCTGATAGTCTGCTGGCCGGTGTGAGGAAACTTTAACATTGTCTCAGCAATGTGCTGCAAACATGATGGGAGTGAACCGCCCCCCAGCATGAAGATAAGCAGTATCTGCTGCTCCCCAGATGCACAACCTTCTCTCTCTGCTGCTAGAGTCCCTTACAGCCAGATGTGCTGCCATGTGTCTTACTGGGGAAAGACCAGCACAGCCATCCTTCCATAGGACCCTGACCCTCCTGCGTCCCTGCTGAGGACTGCTGAAAGGCTGTCGCTGAGGCTCATTTCTTCTCCGTCAGCATCCTGGCCAGGACCGTCCTTGGCTGCTAACTGAATTTGGCCGGATGTTCGCCTCTGAAGAAGCGCTACGCCTTTGATAATGATGAATTACGCCACTGTGAACACTCTCAGCTTGAGACATGTTTGTTCCCCTCTGTCGCAAATGTAGCTTTATCATGGAGGGTGTAGAGAAGTAGAGTCTTTAAAAAACACAACATTTAGGCCGTGAGATCTTCTAACAAAGAAGATGAGATTAATCAGAGCGTGCTGCTGTTCAATCTGAGGTGACGTACTGTCGATATGTGCTGTCACCGGTTATTTCTGCTGCCTGGATTCATTATCTCAGACCCGGTTAGTCTATCAGCCTGACATCTGACATTACACCACAACTTGGGTTTAATCTGGATCTGATCATAAAGTCACTGTGATCCGATAATCTTGTCATGCCAGAGGTAAGTCGGAGGTGACGGCATGCAGCGTTCACCGTCCTCACGCTTCGCCTGCATGACGTCTTTTTGGTTTCAGAGCATGTTCTCATCTCCACACGTCCTCCTGTAAACAGTGATTTTGCTCAATAAACAAAAACACATGAAAGGATGTCACAGGCTGTGCTCTGAGCCCAGGGACACCGCTGCGTTCGGGGCCATGTGCCGTTCGCGTGGACACATCCCAAGTGTCGCAATTCACAGGAAGTGTTGCTCAGCTGCAGCCGAGACGGAGGACATTTCAGTGTCTAAAGACTCCCTGTGACTCAGGGATCATCGTAGTCTGGAACACGACCTTCTGCTTTCTTTTCCCACCTCCCTCCTTTTTGGACTTCTGAATTTTATTCAGCATTCTTCAAATAATCGTCACTTTTTTTTTCAAGGCTTTGTAGGAAGACGTGATGTTTTATCAGCTGAATGTTATAAAAAAATGAACAGTTGTTGCAACACTCATAGAGAAACTGGCAACGTGCGCTCCCCCTTTCCTTCACTTTCATTCTTACTGCTCATTCACCCACATCCATTGCAAATCCAAGCTGATCTGCACTGTGTCACACAGTAACTGAGCAGGAACCTCAGTTAACTCAGGGTTAGAGTTTAACCCTGACTAGTGAAGGTTGGGAGTCATTTTTTTCAAATTGCGACATCAGAAGACTCATCTGTTGTTCTTGGGAAAGAAGTCGCAATGTTCCAGAGGAGGGAAATTATTGGTTTCTGTCATGTAAAGTATTTTGTCTGAGGGTTTCTTTGTGGTTTATTTAATTTAGCTTTTTCTGCTCCCTGCTCTGCTGTTTTACATAAAGCACATTTGAATTGTCTGTACATGAAATGGGCTATACAAATAAACTTTCCTTGCCTCATTTTGCCTAAAGTAATAACTAGAGACTAAAATTGGATTAAGTCCAGAGCATTAAAACCTCCATACGGTGCTCCATATGAGAGATGCAACATTCATCAAGCTCTAAAGACGGAGGGAATTTGGCTGCGGAAATTTGATATTGTCATTTATTCCATGAATAAATGGGGAGGATTGAGTTAAAACATCCCTAATGACTCCTGGTTAATATATGTAGGACTGATATCCGAATATGTAGTAAATAAACATGAAATATACCTTTTTTAAAATTCCATTTCTTGCAGCTAAGCTTTATGGAAGGAAGTAGTCGTTCACTTCATGTGTTGTGGTTGTTTTTCTTTACTGAGTTTCTGAAATGGTTTATTTCGACCCAATGTGAGGAAAACTCATGGCATGAGGAATAAACAGAAGAGTTAATTATAGAGTGAGACTAATCAGGGAAAAATAAGGGTTTAGATGTGTAGAGAACATAAATATGGGTCTGTGCAGCAATTATAAAGAGTTATCCACTGTGAGTATAGAGCAGGACCGCATGCAGCACAGTTTCATCTCAAGTGAGCTGGATCAGCAAAACATATCATTCATTATAACCTATAGATAAAGAAAACTCCCCATTTCCCGCCTTTTTTTAAAATGCAAAGGACTAAATTATATTTACATTTAAATAAACTACCTTTTTAGGAAAAAATAGGAACAGCACAAATTTCTTTTCAAAAAATAAGTGCGGTTTTTAAGTAAGGTTGTAACGATAACTGTATCGTTGTCGAAATTGTGATACTCAGAGCCTATATCCTGTCTCGCGGTGTCAGCAGGCGGTATCGCGAGACTCTCCAAGCACAGTTCACCGGACGTCACCATCTTTGATGCACGAGGCAAAATAAACAAAGTGGACACTGTAGTAAATGAAATGTCTTTATTGAAAAAAGTAACGTAAAGTCATAATTTTGGCTGTAGCATCCAGTCAGACTGCAAGAAACACATGGAGTATTATTAAAAATCATGGGACAATGCCATAAGTTGTCAGATGAAACAATGTGCTTGTGGTTAGCAGCAAAGCTACACCAAGATCTACGTGGCTAAAATCTGGACATCCAAATGTGTGCTTCATGTTATTTGAATAAAACATTTTTTAAATTAATGTTACACAAAACAAAAACTGTTTTGTGTATCGAATCTTGGGTCAAAAATCGTGATATGAATCGCATCGTGAGTTGGAGTATCGTTTCAGCCCTAGTTTGAACAATTTAATGCTTGTTTCATATTTAAACACAGAAATGCAACATCACATGGACAAATTAGAAATGACTTACTTTGATAAATGGAAAAAAGCAATGTCATTTTCTCATTTACCACATTCATCCTGCAGGCCTGGTGGGAGGACGTTGGCTGTAAATTTGACAACCCTGGTCTAATGATGGGTGCTTATGGGGCAAGTGAATAGAAGTATAAATGCTTCTCTGTTTCTGTCTGAAAGAAAAGGAGAAGAAGACTCAATGATACTTGGATAGAAGCTGTGTGATTGTCATCAGTTCATGTTGAACAGTTCTTGTGTGGCCTGATATCCTCAGTGCAGCAAGTCGGGCCTACGATTCCCTAAAAGGTCACAGTTTCTGTCTGAATTGTTACCTTTTGCTGATCTCAGCATGTCTTCCATCTTTTGTCCTGAAATAGTGGCTCAAGCTTTCTCCACCTGTTTCTCTCCACACGAGCCAGTGGAGGCAGCTGGTCCCGTTTTGGGACTGGGATTAGGCACCACAGGTCCTAGATCGTAATCCCTTAGAGGATTTTTTTATCTTTGGGCTGTGCTGAAGGAGACTTGCATCATTAATGCAAGATCTGAGCTAAGAGCAGGGCTGTACAGTGCGACATATATGTCGCACGTGCTATGAAAAAAACCGTTTGTGCTACAAATTATTTTTTTACATAGCACTTGTGCGACAGCTTTGGGGGCGGCTTGTTTTGTTGTTGTTGTTTTTTACTTTAAGATGTGACAGCTGAAGTCATGCAGGGTCCCGAGTGGATAACGTCAACAATTCACTCGAAACTACATCATTAAGTATATTTTTAGAGCCAAAATCGTAGCACATTGTACCTCCTGGATGCGCCATGTCCGCCGAACGCGCGCTCATCTGCGCGCGCTCTGGCCGTTCATTTCTCTCTAGCCGCACATTTCTCTCTTCATGCGCGATGGATGGCCGTTCTTTTTTCTTTCTTTTTTTTAATCATTATTTTGCCGCGGATGTGCACAGCAATCCAGCTGCGCCGTGGTTTTGTACCAACCAGCACAGTTTTTGTCAACTCAGACTGGGAGCACCGGGGAT
>JAVQJG010108424.1:0-16663 GCA_036024015.1 Craterocephalus amniculus | reverse complement strand
ATCTATCTATCTATCTATCTATCTATCTATCTATCTATCTATCTATCTATCTATCTATCTATCTATCTATCTATCTATCTATCTATCTATCTATTCGTCCATCCATCTGTGACTGGGTGTGCTGTGTTGGGATTATTAGAGTCTCCTCTGATGATCTTTTACTTATCCTCCTTCATACTCCCCCTATCCTCAGCAGACTGTGAGCCAGAGTTTTGAGGTAGAGAACTTTATTATTTAAACTTAAATGTAGGATTTTAAAGCTTATTAACAACTTAAAGAAACAAAGGTATTTACTTCTTAGTTTATCCAGATCTCCCCAAAATCTGATCTTCATTCATAAAAACGTTAGGTTGCTGATGGAAAAACAGATGGATTCTTATAACAGAAATTACACTCTCAAAACTCTACACTCCTTTGGTAAACCAGTCGAACAGTTCAGCACTGCACGTGGGACAGGGGGCTCAGGTGGGTCATTCAGTAAAGTGAAGGGTGGTGCTTTGAATCCCACTCCTACCTCAGTCGCCTGTCGTGTCCAATGCATAAAAGCGTCGGCTACATGGCAGTAATGTAATGTAACATCATGGCTGCCTTGCAAAAGCTGTTCACTCATGCTTCCTTCCATGTAAATCATCAGAGCACCAGATATATTACATTAAACTGTCATTCAGCTGATGCTTTTATCCAAAGCGACTTACAATTCAGTTTTACCAGCGGTGCATCACTGGAGGGTAAGGAATGTTTTGTCACTATGGCAGAGGACCACTGAAATGTCCCTCATGTCCACCTTTCTGTCGAAGCCCAGTCCTTCACTAACTATGGTTACCGTAATCATTCTATGTTTGTCTATCTAACGAGATACAAACTGAACAAAAAGAAAAAAAAAGAAAAAGGATTTTACAGTAACAGTAACCTAAAATACTGGACTTATATATTAGTAAAACATACATATAAACATCATACATTAGTTTCACTTGACTGTCAATTACTGTAATCCATTTATCAAATGTTCCAAGAGATTCATAAATATTCATTGTATTGTGTTCTTGAAAAATTTTGACAATTGAACAGACTGATGCTTAGGTGATGTCTAAAGGAATGAAATGATGCTGACCTGCTTGGCAGAGAACCATCAGACAGAATTAACAATCACTTTAGACCAATATGATCCATTTGGAACTGTGCCAAAGGTAAGCTAACTGTGCTAAAAGTAGGCTGACTGTGCTAAAGGTAAGCTAACTGTGCTAAAAGTAGGCTGACTGTGCTAAAAGTAAGCTAACTGTTCTAAAAGTAGGCTGACTGTGCTAAAAGTAGGCTGACTGTGCTAAAAGTAAGCTAACTGTGCTAAAAGTAAGCTAACTGTGCTAAAAGAAGGCTGACTGTGCTAAAAGTAGGCTGACTGTGCTAAAAGTAAGCACAGTAAGCTAAATGTGCTAAAAGTAGGCTGACTGTGCTAAAAGTAAGCTAACTGTGCTAAAAGTAGGCTGACTGTGCTAAAAGTAGTCTGACTGTGCTAAAAGTAAGCTAACTGTGCTAAAAGAAGGCTAACTGTGCTAAAAGAAGGCTGACTGTGCTAAAAGTAGGCTAACTGTGCTAAAGGAAGGCTGACTATGCTAAAAGTAAGCTAACTGTGCTGAAAGAAGGCTAACTGTGCTAAAAGAAGGCTGACTGTGCTAAAAGTAGGCTAACTGTGCTAAAAGAAGGCTAACTGTGCTAAAGGTAAGCTAACTGTGCTAAAAGTAGGCTGACTGTGCTAAAAGAAGGCTAACTGTGCTAAAAGAAGACTGACTGTTCTAAAAGAAGGCTGACTGTGCTAAAAGTAGGCTAACTGTGCTAAAAGTAGGCTGACTGTGCTAAAAGAAGGCTAACTGTGCTAAAAGTAGGCTAACTGTGCTTAATCATTTGCAAAGTACTACAGAGAAACTGAGAAATGTACTAAGACATTTGCATTTTATGAAATAAATGAGAAATATGATTCTGTTTGGATCAGCTGCTGGATAGTTCAGAGATGTGTCCATGTTGTTTTGAGAAGGTTATTAATGTTTCAAGAAAGGAGCCAAACCTGTGGTAAAGATTTAAAATTTGTTAAGATGAACGGAGACAGTGAAACATGTGCTAAAACATTTGCTATTTTATGAAATGCAGGATAAATATGATTCTGTTGTGTCTTACTGCCACATGGTTTGCAGACGTGTCCATGTAGTTATAAGAATGTAATCTCAGTTTCAAGAAATGAGGCAAACCCATTATCTGTTATGTATAGTAATGATGGTCCTATGAACAAGCTAAAACGTGGTTTATTTAGCAGGAGGAGCGACTGCTGCTGCTGGGCTCCTGCAGCAGGTATCGCATGTCAGCTGCAGAGCTGGAAGCTGCTTTTAGAACTGAATATCAGCCTAAAAGACCTGGAGCGGCCCATCAGCTGAATTCTACCCTGCAGCAGCTGAGCCCACACCAGGCAAACACATCAGATACCTGCTGATGCACAGCTTTCCTTTTCCAGCCCCATGGCAGCCTGAAGAGACGAGGACATGTTCCCCTTCCTCTGCATGTGCAGGACCAGCAGCTCAGCGTCCAACTGGTCATCACACAGGTCCAGCTTTAAGCTCCACAGATGATTCATGAAGGCTCCCTGAAGGAGTCAGACTCCTCCATTATTATTACTACTGATTATTAATAATAATAATAATAATTTATTATTATTTACAAATTATTATTATTATTATTATCCTCAACTGATTTCGTCCTGTTGTAAAATCCAGTCGGGGGACTCCGTCATACTGGACAGAATCCCAGACAGCAGCTTGGATCAAGATCGGAATGATTCCACCAGTAAATCTTCTGCTGGGAATTATTCCTGGAATATTGCTTAGAATTTCTTGTGACTTTGTTTCCATAGCAACCCTTCTGTATTTTCCTTCGTCAAAAAACTTTGTGGCTCAAAAGAAGCTGAACTGTAAACTTCATGCAGAGTCCATTTTATGTAAAAAACCTCCCAGGGATCAGATATAAATATTCTATATTTAAATGTAAACCTGCTTTTCCAGATTTAAGAAGTCTTTATTGTCATTCATTCACAGAATAAACGTTCCCTCCGTATATTTATTTATTTATCTACAGTGAAACTGAATGAGATACTTTTTCTCTGGTCATGTCTAATCATTCCACCAGAAAGAAGTGATGCTTGATGCTTTCATCGTAATAAACAGATTTTCTAGTCTGGTGCATTTTTGGTTTCAGTTTATTTCATTCACCTTTTGTTGTGCTTGTTTTTCAGCTGGGCTTGCGGTCCTGGTGGTGGCAGGAGACCAGCACAGACTGGGTTTAGGTAAGTGGTTTGTTGTGGGCTGATACGTATTGGTACGTCTTCCTTTTTGCTTTGACCTGCCTTAATGTTTGACCCGCTGCATTTTCTTCTTCTGGCTTTTATTTCCTTTTCTTTTATATTTCCAGTGGACCCTTTAGAGTTTCATTTCTTTGTGATGCTGATGACGGTCAGCTCTATGGCTGGGATGATTTACTTTCCTCCCAATTCCATTCTCTCTCATCCTGATTTTTAAATTGCGAGTAATGCGACTGCAATATTTCTAACTTTTGATTGTTTTTAGTTTGCTGGTCTAACTGCAGACTATGTGAAAAACTGCTGATAATGTCTACAGATTGACAGACAAAACATTTATGCAAATCAGGTTTTTTTTTCTTGCCTTCATTACCTCTCGTGAGACAGACCTGTAGCTCAGGCAGAAGGGCAGTCATCTGCCAACGGGAAAGTTGATGCTTTGATCCCTGGCTCCTTAACTACATGTCAAGGTTTCCTTAGTCAAGGCACAGAACCCCATGTTGCCTCCCGATGTGAATCCATCAAGAATAACTCGTTATGTTTGGATATCAGTGCTGTGTGTAAAGTCAAAGTTCTTATCGTGGTCACATGGATAGAAATACATTACATGTACAGTCCATTGACCTGGTTTTTGTACCAGGGTGTAAACTTGTTTAATTCTGCAGTGATGTTGGTCTTTTTACCATGAGAGTCTGTGGGGATTGGCTCAGCCAGCCCCTAGTACAGGAAGGGGGGGGGCTGCAGTTTCTCGTAGGCTTCCCATATCTCAGCCTGAGGTTGCTGCAGTTGCAGTTCATTAAACGCAGAATATTTCCCTGGTGAATCTGGTAGTGGTGGACCTCAGATGGTATTCATACAGTTTGAATTGACATGAGTTCATGCAATGCTTCCAGTAACAGAGCAGGGCAACCAGTTTCTGTGACTATACCGCCTGTACGCCGATGATCATCCACTGTTTTTCTCCAAAGTTTGTTTTTAAACCTCAACCAATGCATGTTTGAGGTTGATAGAGGCACTTTGTGGAAACTAAAAGTCCTTCCTGCTACCATTGCAGAATAGGGCAGTGGCCCAGGTGGTAGGGAGAGTCATTCACTGATGCCAAGGGTGGTAGTTCGAACCCCGCTCACACCTCAGTACATGTCGTGTCGTAAGTACACCAAACCCTCCTTGCCTCCAGTGATGACACTGCTGGTAAAAACTGAATTTGTAAGTCGCTTTGGATAAAAGCGTCAGCTGAAATGACAATACGATGTAATAATGTATGCATCTGACCATGTTCGTACTGATGAAGTTTTCCTCAAACTTACTGTTTTTACAGGCAAGGCAGGTTTTCCAAATTGTTGCATCCCGTCCCGATCAGACACGTATGATACAACAGCTTCTTGTTTTCTTGGTGGTGGGTAGAAGTGATTTGGTGCATTACTCCCACCAGCTGGTGAGGAGTGGACCAGAGTGAGCGATTAATCATGTGATGTAGCAGATGGGTCATTGTGCAGCCTCATGGCATTATTTAAGTCTTCATTTTTAGGTAATGATGGAGTCAATCAGCAATATTAAAGTACAACTAGGCATTTACTACAAGTCATAGCATAATTGCGATAAAAACGCTGTCAAAATCCTCATAAATAAGGAAGATAAAGTGTTTTTTGGTCAATTTGATTCATGCCCAAAATCAGCTTCTCTCACCATATTTTTAATTCCACATCTTTTAAAAAAACTCCTAAAATACACAATAACACAATTTTGCGGCTGTTGTTGACTTTAATAAAACAAAGATTGAACTTGTTAAACCTTTTATTGCATAAAAATGTAAAGTGAGTCAGTAATTTTACTTCCAGATGAACTTTCTTCACAATCATGCTGCCAAAATTGCACAATGTATAAAATAAGCTTAATGGAAGTCACAATCAGGACGTCACAGGACATTTAGCATATAGATCTATATATTTGTGTTAGTATTGTTTGGAGCCCAGTAAATATGTTCACGGCATGAATTTCAGGACACCATTAAAAGTACCGGCAGCTTTTCTAACACCAGTGTGAAACACTAAACATTCAAATTTCACTTCTCTTTATTTCCAGTCATCTGATAAAAAAAAGTCTTCATTCTAAAAATCTCTCCAGTTCCATCAGCATGATGTAGAAACAAGGTCGGCAACGTGGAGACAGACCAGATAAAAGTTGCCTCATTAAAAAAAGAATTTATTACTAAACGCTGGGAGGAGGCTCCACCGGTCGGGTTGATTATGTCCTTGTATTAAATAACGTTTATCCGGTTATTAAACAGATCGGTTAGGAGACCAAATTAAAATACAAACTGTTTATGAGATTTTCCTGCATATTCAGTAAAGTAAATATAACCAGAACCGGACCAAAGAGACAGGATCTATTCTCATGTAATCAGTCCAGAACTTCACCTGAAAAACATAGAATGCTAATGTAGCATCTGATGCTGAAAACTATTTAGTAAAAGCAACTTCATTTGTTCCAAATGTTAAAATTCATTAACCTTGAATTCATTGAAAATAAAGAAAAAAACCTAAAGAAAGAGGGAAAAAAAGAAGAAAAAAGAATTTATGAACCCGACTCCATCTGATCCGGTCCCGCTGTCTGTAGATGACTATTTTCCAAAAGATCCATCTTTTACAACATTTGGACAAGAACACACCATCTCAGCCTCCTCCATCTCTAAACTTTGTGGGTTAAAATCTTCTAAGGAAGAATTTCTTTAAACGTTTTGACATCTACGATAACGGGAAGACCAGGAACTCTGATCAGACACACTTGCAAAAATCTGTCACGAATACAAAGACGACTCCATCACCAGTCACAGTTTGTCAAAATCATCTCATAAAAACATTATCAAACGTGTAGATAGCACCGTAACACGCTAAGACAGCCGAACATGATTGTAGCTTCACATACAGACAACACAACGTTGAACGTTAAACTTCACATCTGCGATTAATTAGCTGCTTTTTTTTGTGGTTTTATAAACCGGATCAGCTAGTTGTGGAAGCCCTTTCATTTCGAGAAAATTACTAAATACAAATTCAGACCTGACAAAAAAATGCAAATGAGTCGAATTCTTTTAAAGTAAAGCCTTGTGTGAGCGAGTTTAAATGGGGTCATACATAAAAGGACTGCAGACTGTAAATCTGGACAAATGAAATAAGATTTGCATCTAACTTTATAAAATCAAGTAAAAAAAAACTTTGAGCAACTTAACTGAAAATTTAGTTTAAAATTATTGGTATAAATGTATTCATTTGGCCCTTTAATGCCATATATATAACATCTGGTTGTTTCTGAGACCTTCTGCATCACTTTAGTTAGAACCATGTTGAACACAATTTCGAAAGAGAATAAAAATCATAAAATTACAATTAAAATTTTTTAAAGGAAAGTTTTAATTTAACTGATGGCGAGAATGGGGGGGAAATAATATATCAGTAGATCATGGAGGCTGAGAGCGACCATTCCTACAGTCACTCATTGTAAGATGGATGTCATTCTTTTATCTCTCGAACATGAAGCTCATTTTCATGAGTTCATTCTAATCAAGAAAAACAAAATACTGAGCCTGGATACCGGCTTTGTTTTTTGTTTGATCTGAATCTGTTTATTTCCTGTTTTTAATCCGTTTTTATTTTTTCAGATAAAATGTTCTAACGCTATTAGCTTCCATATTTAATATTTTCAGACTCTAAACTGCACTCTTACATAAATTGAGGAATTGATCTGATCCTACAGGGTTTGTTTTATTATTTGATTGGACTATCAAATATTTTTTGGTTGTACAGTAAAGTAAAAAGGTTTTGTATTGGCGGTATGTAGCTGTTGGCTAATAATATGGATAAATCAGATTTTATCTAAAACTACTGAGGAAAACCATTAAATTATATGAAAAGATGAAGCACTAGTTTTTGATCAGGTCTGAATTTTCAAAATATTTTTTCCTCTTTGGAGAAACCTCCCATTGTCAAAAACTAAACATTCCTTTAAATATAGGTGTTAGCTTCTAATGAAATGTTCTTTTAAGCTAAAACATGTTTGTTCAGTTATTCTTAAGCTTTTTTTTCACAATCTTTTTTTCTCTGTAAGGCCTCTGCAGCTGATTTCTGTTTTACAGACATGGAGGAAATAAACTTAATTTCTTTCATCACTTTATAAAACGGGTCATTTTTATGACGAAGGTTCAGTCTGACCACCAACAATAACTGAGAATGTCTTTAGAACAATACTGTATATACAATACATTTATAAGTGCAGTGCTGTAAATAGTTCAGTATACTTTGTTTTTTTAAATCATGTTTTTCGGTAGGATATTAAATCAAATATTTTAATCAAATCGTATATTTTTATGACATTTGAAATATTTACAACCCGACTCCCAGAAAGTTGTGAAATAGAATCTGAATACAATGATTTATAACTCTTATTCTGTTCCCAGACGATGAAACAGACATTTTATCATCTCATGGAAAATCTGAGCTGATTGTGAATCTTATGTAATAAGTTGTAACAGGAGCAACGAAAGGCTGAAGGTCTAAAGACGTTGTTAGGCAACAGGTCAGTCGCTTGACTGGATATAAAGGAGTATTTCAGAGAGGCAGAGAGTCAGATGGACAAAGGTTCACCATCTACAGGGTAGAACATCATCTCCAGTCTGTACAACTGTTACCATCTAGTGGTGAAGATGGGTATTACACAGCTGTGACTATCGTTCACAGTCAGCTCCGATTTTCCATGAAATGACATGTTTATGTTCCACTGGGAACGTTTCTGGGAACTGGGGATGTAGTTTCACTGTTTTTAATCCTGTTTGATGATAATAATTCTCTGTGAGGCATCAGGTTTTTCACTAAAACAGACTAAATGACTCTTGTTTCAGTTCTGCATCCCTGCAAACTGCTGATCCTTTTCTTTATTTTATAGTCCAAAACAGCAGAACCGTTCTGTCTGGGACCAGTGACATCCATCCAGAACCAGAACCAGGACCTTCCTCCTGGGACTGACCTTCAGCTCCAGAGCTGATTTAGTTGGAAGTTTCCTCTCGTCAGACTTTTTGCCGTTGACCTCTAATTACACTGAAACAGAAGAGAAGACGAAGGTTCGAAGAGAAAGGTGGCGCCTCACGGCTCCTTGGCTCCAACCTGACATTAACCCACTAACAGAAAATGAATGAAAAGTGCCCCAAGAGTTTTTAGTTTGTGGGATGGAAAGAGGGCGGTTGGGTTAAAGTTTAGATGAACGGGGGATGATGGAGGAGGAGACGGAAGAGACGCCGACTACGGATTTTTGGAGAGGAACCCTCCGGAGGAGCCGTTGGTCTCTGATTCAGTCCTCTGCAACGGAAACTTCTCTTCTCTCATGAGCGGACCTGCAGAGACAAACGGATATTCAGGTTTCTGCTCCCTTCATAAAAGCCCTTTCAGAAGCAGAACTGGGTCCCGTCTCTGCTTCAGAGCAGACATAAAGGCTTACCACCCTCAGAGGGACGGCCGCTCTCGGCTTCGGCAGACGTCGGCTGGGCGCTGGACGATGGAGGGGGGGGCGACGGGTAATCAGGTGGCGTCTCGTTCTCGTCCCCTGATAGGCTCCTGGGAACCCCCCCCACCACCACCACGTCGCCACAGAGGCCGACCGGCCGCTTAGCGACGGGCAGCTTCCTCTCTGGAATACGGGAAAGAAAGGTTTATAAAGAGACGGAGACCAGGACCAGGACCGGGTCTCACCAGACCAGGACCGGGTCTCACCAGACCAGGACCAGGACCGGGTCTCACCAGACCAGGACCAGGACGGGGTCTCACCAGACCAGGACCGGGTCTCACCAGACCAGGACCGGGACCGGGTCTCACCAGACCAGGACCGGGTCTCACCAGACCAGGACCGGGTCTCACCAGACCAGGACCAGGACGGGGTCTCACCAGACCAGGACCAGGACCCGGTCTCACCAGACCAGGACCAGGATCGGGTCTCACCAGACCAGGACCAGGACCGGGTCTCACCAGACCAGGACCAGGACCGGGTCTCACCAGACCAGGACCAGGACCGGGTCTCAGGACTTACTTTTCTTCTGCCCTCGGTACTGCTGCGACTTCTTTTTCTGTCTAGACGAGTGAAGATCTCTGGACCCTGCCACAAACAACCAATCAGGAGTGTTGATGATAACACCCCCCCGCCCCCGCCCCCCCCACACACACACACTTGTGCGAGCTTTACCTGTATTAAGAGCAGGAGGCTGCAGCTGGTACCCCATCAGCTGACACCAGCCCACCGGGTACAGGTCCGGGGACTCGCAGTCCACCCACTGGTCGTACTCGTCCTCCCAGCCGTCAAAGTGTATCCGTAGTAACCGGTGGACGATGCGCGTCACCGTGGCAACGCAAACAAGCCGGGGCTCCATGAGGTCCACGGCCTCCAGTTTCATACCAGGACGGAAGCCGTGGTTGGGGACGTCCTGACGGAGGACACACAGGATTGGGACTGGGTCGGCACTTCAGACTCATACTGAACATTTATCTTTGAACGTTTCAGGAAATCCCTGCAGCTGTTTCCATGGAAACGTGCAGCGTGCTTAACGGTATCCAGGTTCAGGTTTTCGTGTCAGCTCCGATCTGGATGAGTCTAAACAGATAAAGATCTCACCTGGCTCCTCTGGATGTGGAGGAGGGATGGACCCCAATGTGCAGGCACCAAGTCAAGTGCAATGAGTCAGGGGTCCTCACCGGGAGCATCTCCTAAATGGTAAATAGTCCCGGTTTTGCTTTTATGGCTGAGATTTGGCATCCCTGACCAATCACTGCTTTGGAGAAATATCAACTGCTTTATTTTCTTATTTCCAAAGGGTTGCATGTATTTATGTATGCAATGAGAACGTTGGTTCTGGTTCCAGGGCTCTGGTCCAACTGGATCCAGCTGGAACCGCTCAACCTCCCCCCCAGAGAGGTGACGTTCCACATCCCTGAAGCCAGTTTCAGCTAAGGATCGGACCGCCCAGCTGACACTGACCCTACTCCCTCCTACAGGAGGCGGGGCCATGTTCAGGCTGAAATGGGCCATGAGGAAGTGGCGGAGGAACGGGGACTCACCTTGTTGAAGAGGTTGACCGGAGCAGCCACAGACTTGCTCTCCTTCAGATACTCGAACCACGTGAACGGAAGACAGCTGTAACCTGATAAAAGAGGAGGTAGACCATCATTCAGAGTTATCATGGCTGCGTGTTGTCAGGCTTAGAAATCGAGAGAACGTTAAAGGGATGAACTGTGTAACTTCAGCCCAATGTTAGTAAAGATGGATGATCATTTACTCTGCAGGAGCGGATCAATATCTCATGGATCATGTGAGATTTAAACACAGAGGCTCTGGTTTGTGCTGTTTTTTCCTCCTCTTCCATCTAAAATTTGTGAAGGCTGGATGAAGTTAAAAGGTGAAAATGTGTCAGAAGAAGCCAGAAAGACACGGATTGTTTTGCGACAGTCAGAAGTTACAAGTTAAGTGCCCCCAGGGGCCAAAGGTTGAGTTCTTTTTATCTGGGAGGATGTTGAGTTTCTGCGATCTGAGGAAGTTGAATTTTTTCGTATGTACAACATTCTGACTTCCCTTCAGTCTTCAATCAATTCTCAGATAATAAAAATTGGTATCCAGAACTTTATCGTAAAAAGAAGTGCATAATTTATGTCCAGTCTTACACTGATTCGATATTTTTACAGTGTTGTTTGAGTTATGTTACAGATCTCACTGACGTCACACACAGGGAAAATCATACCACCGCCATCTTGGCAGGAAGACAAGCTGTTCTAACCAGTGCAGGGTACCTTGCTGCTTGCAGCTAGATCAGTCAACGAAACATTAAATATGGCAGATAGCTTCTTACCAAAACTGGGTTTGATACTGTTTTATGTCTTTGGTCCTTGTCTTCCGGTTGGTGGACAGTCTTGGTCCTGAGTTGATAAGTGTGGATCATTCCCAGTTTGTGCCCCAGAGGATGGAAACACTGGAACATGCAATACTGATTGGTGGGCTTCTGATCAACTTCCTTCATATCCCACAGTCCAGGACTAGAAGGTGGTTTTTCCTCATCTCCTCTCTGATAAACACCCTCCTTCCCCATGTGTCGTCCACATATGTCCAATGCCTTCCTCTCCACAAGGGAACCAAAAGCACCACCATGTTTTTGTCTATAGAAGACATCTTTGTTTGAATACTTACGTTAGATAGAAAGTTCTCCCCCACTCTCAGTTGTGTCCCTTAGCATTGAGTCATGGATCAGTATCATCCTGACTACATCCCTGATGGCTCTGAGAACACTTCTGAATGGTTTTCTTCATTTGGGATATCTGGTTGCAGAACAAACCTACTTACCTTTGTAGTGTAAGGTAAAGAATGACCGCTACTATGGCGTCTAGGACACTTCACGACCTTGACAAAGTCTGGCACATCAGAAGTTTTTGTTTGTCCTATGTCGTGTCCCCACATAGTGACCAAGAAGACACACTCTGTTTTCTGGTAAATAGGCTACAGATAAATATTTTTTTTCTTAAATTATAAGAGTATTCACACATACTTATTTTCCTTCCTGCTTCCAGTCATGCTGTAAATACTGTCACATAGAATGGCTCCAACCTAGCGTTAAATTGTTGCAGTGTAAAGGCCCATTTCTGCTCCCTGACGGACGTAATTTGGGACGCCCGTTCCAAACGTCTTCATGCGTCGCTGCCTTCATGCTTCCATGCGTCGTTTCTGTTGCTACGGTAACCTCCGCTAAGCGGCAGTGCTGAGTTTATTGTAAACTCCGCGATACAACGTTAGATTCAAACATCGATTGGCGGCACAAACGTGCGGCTATGAAGTTGTTTCTAACCACCAACACATCGTGAACACTTGTAGATTTTTATTTCAAAAGCTTGTGCAACTTCTAATGTTTTTTCCGCCGTCTTCATTCTTCTTCTATGGTTTTCTTCTTCCTGTTTATCTTCTTTTTATTCCCTGGTTTGTTTCTGCTCCACTATGCTCAACACTGACCCCGCGGTTTCCGGTGGTATTACTCCGTCGTCTGCATCGAGTGACGGATGCGCAAGGAGCCTGAAAACGCACCAAAAACGCACGGAATCGACGCAGAAGACGGACGAAACTTTCCGTGCGTGTGCGTATCGTCATCTGCGTCGAGCATAAATGGACCTTTATAAACATGTTGACAGGTTATTACCTTAAGTTCTGCAGGATAGATCTTTGAGGTTTTCTCCATCTTCATCACCTTTGTGTACTTATGTCCTACATTTGTACTAATCTTTTTCATCCGTTTCACTCCTGATATTTCTCCCCGATACTCTGGCTGCACAATTGTTTGTGTGGTTTGCCTTAGAGGTAAACAACAGTATCAGAGTCTCCTGATGGGAATCCTTTTGCCCTGGTGAAAGCTCCTTTTTGTGATTAATAAGGAGAAGTCACAATTTTATCAGAAGTGGGTTGTTGTGGTGTAAATGTCCCGTCCAAATGCCAGTGTCTCTGGAGTGAACATCTGTTACAGTTTCTGGACCGGGGGTTGTCCTGAACCAAAGGTTGATTGTTCCCTACGACACTATGACCTGATCATTTCATTTTTTAATAAATCATGTTAATTATTCTCATTTCTGTCTCAACAGGGACGTTGCACCGTATGACATCATGGTTTCATCGCCCTGCACTGAGAGTCTGCAGGTTTCATCCAACGAATTCTGTGTGTGATGTGGAGCATTCCCCACCAGTAGGGTTAGTCGAGAGGCCAGATGTTCTGTAAGTAAGTTCATGCTGCTGACAGTCAGTCTAGGGGATGGGTGGTCAACTGTGGCTTCTCTTGGGTACGGGAGACAGTGTAGCTCACATCTAGCTGCTCCTTCTGTTTCTAATGGCAATAAAGCTCCTTTCGTGAGGCAGACACACTCTCTACCTTTAAGATCAGACTTAAACCCTTCCTTTCTGATAGATCCTATAGTTAGGGGTGGCTGGTCATCCCTTAGTGATCCAGCCATAGGCTTAGGCTGCTGAGGGCCGTCTCATGACAGTTTTCATCCTCATCTCTCAAGTAGAAACATGACAATGCTGCCATCATTAACATATTTTCTCCTCTCTCAGCAGATCACAGTGGATGAAACATCATGATTGTATCTCTCCTTCTACATACAACATAGAAGGAGAGATACATATATCTCTTCCTACACTCTTGGTCTTTCACCCCGTTCTTCCAGCAGTGTCCTGCTTCGACAGACAACCCATCCAGAACATTTCCTAGTATCTAAACATGACCACCAGGAAGCTGAAATGTTGACTCAGATCAAAGATTAGAGAGACTTTACTGCAAATATTTCACACTGCAACAGTCTGAAAGCGGCTTTAGCAAGTTATTACATGTTTCCAGTATTTACTTCTGCTCTCTCTCTTAAGGTTTACATACATATTGTAGTCCCTTGTAATGATAGCCAATCGACAGTGCTGAACACAGATGATCGAGGGTGGGGGGTTGGTATGGAGCTCACATAGCTGATTAGGCGATACTGCAAACTTCAGACCTTTCACCAAAACCTCCATTTACTAGCCATCTTTCTCATATGGGTTCGGGCTAAAGCCTGAGTTGGACTTTCTGATTTGTTTTGTTTCCAGACATCAGGGTAAAACAGCCATCGTATTCTTTCATTTAGCAACCGTTTTTGTGCTTGATGTAAAATGCCTGCTGATTAGGGATGATCTGAGGCACAAGCTTTCCCTGCTGTTTTCTCAGTCTCATCACCTTCAGGCTCTCCTCACCACACCGCTATGCATTTATGGAGATTCATTTATTCAGGAAGAAGTTCTTTTTGAAAATATGGAGAAACACCAAACGGTTCTGTTTGCAGTACAGGAAGTAGCCTGTTGAGAGAGCTGTTGTTTTTCAGAATATAAACTGGAAAACTGACCAACATGGAAGAATTGTGCTTATGTAGTGACCATTCTGTATTCAACATTTCCTACACATTTTAGATATCATTAATGATCCCTAAAAGACAAGGTATCAAGATTTGAACTGACAGAGCAGTCTTTCACAAGAACACTCCAGATCTGAATCCCAAAGATAAAATCAGATTGTGTCCTTTTATATCCCCTCCAGGCTTCAGAAGGCTTTACGGAATATTTTGGAGTAGGATGAGGTATGTCAGGTACCACAGGTTCAGTATAAAGTTAGCTGTCTTACAAACATCACTGAATTTCATCTGTTTTGTGAACTTTTATATTGAAAAGCTTTTGATAAAAATTAACCACAACTATGCAACCCCTGGATTCTCATAGTAGTGAGAGTAGATAGGTTAATAAGTTACAAAAACAGGTTCATTTACATCTCTAAAGAAAAATTAAAATTTAGAATTTAATTTATTATAGAACTACTGTCATAGTGACATGGCACATATGCAAACACTGCAAGAGTATATACCACTACAGAATGTCCCCTAAATGTTAAATCAATAGAGTCTACCTCATTGGAAGTTTAAATCTTCAACTGTTGAAATGCTGTGAATGAAGAAACCAGTGATAACATTGTCATAAATGTCCGTTTTACAAACAAAGTAAAATTTACTACCCTCTCTCTGAGTGATGATGTCTTTATTGTTACTGGGTTGTGTGCTTGTATATGTTTTTTCAGATAAGGAACCTGCTGAAAATCAAATTTTACCGAGTCAGGCCTGACTGCTTTTCATTCTTTCCTGCATGAAATGCTAACAAGTGGTTATACTGGTTGGGATAACTGGGTCGTGAGCGCTGAAAAATGTCTCTATTCCTGAAATTATTCATAAAAAATACTACCTGGCAAAACCAGTGCCTACAGTAAGTACTAAACATAAGCTAAGGTTCCTGGAACTATAGTTCTAATAAAGTTCAGGCTTGGACAACACTGAGCACTCAACTGAAAATGATATAATTTCCTGAAGCCAGCTGTACCTCTGGGGGGCGTCAGCTCGATGTTATTGATCTCACTAAAGCCGGCAGGGAAGATGGAGGGAGACGTGGAGTGATAGCAGAACCAGTCTGAGCCATCGGCTGCCTCTGAACCGTCGATGCCAATCATTAAGTATCCGTCTGCCAGGACCTGGAGGAGGAACCACGGGGGTAAGTCAAAGTGGCAGGTAGTGTCATCGGCCAAGGACGATGGCATCAACCCTCACCTTCCTTACGGTGGCCACACAGATGGTGGACAGGTTGAGTGGGTCAATGGCCTCCAGCTTCATCCCATCTTCAAACCACGCTCCGCTCTGATCCACCTCCTTCACCTGCAGCAACATGGAGACACACACATGCATAGGAGTGTACATACATGTATACATGTACATTCAAACATAACCATGGATCTGGTTTGGGACAAAGCAGACCCAAGAGTAAAAGCAAAGCAACCACCAGGGGGAGACATTTGCTGGGACTTAAAGAGCACTGCTGGTAAGAAATTTCTGATCTGCCATGGATGGAAACTTTGATAGTGTCAAACATTAAAAATCTTTTTTGGCAAATGGACTGATGACATGATTTCTATTACATACATACGTTTACATAGATGTGTACATACATATATACACACACAAAAATAATCATGTGTATATACGCTTGTACTTACATACATGTTTGCATGTGTACATAAATACATACGTTTTTATATATGTAAGTACATACATTAATCTGTGAACACACATTTGTTCATACATGTGTGAATTTCTTGATAAACACATATATATATATATATGTATATATATAAATATATATATATATATATATATATTAATACATGCATAGGTGCATATAATCTTTTATATGTATGTATATACATTTGCTTATATGCATTTATACATACACACATACATACATGTGTATGTAGTGTCATACATACATACATGCGTATGTGAACATACATACAACCATGTCTATGCATAGATACATAGAAACATAGATATATACATACAAACGTGTACAAACTTTCATTCATACATCAATGTGTACATACTTTAATTCATAGAAACGTGTACATACATAAACATACATACTTTCAACCATACATACATGTTTATATACATTCAGTACAGATACATACATAAGTGTATATACTTTCATACATGCATATTTACTCATATAAAGTAAAAAAGCATGTATATATACTATATATATATATATATGCATATTTGTATTTCTATATGAATACACATACATTCATTCATATATACATAAATACAAACATGCATATATGAATGCACATGTAAATATTTTAAATCATAGATACATGCATATAAACACATGTACACATATATACATGTGTACACACTTTAATTC
>JAVQJG010108408.1:0-13775 GCA_036024015.1 Craterocephalus amniculus | reverse complement strand
CAGAATTTCTAGGCGCAGCCGAGGTGTTGATGGGATCCGGTTTGGTGGCCTCAGGATTGGGTCTCTGCTTTTTGCAGATGATGTGGTTCTGCTGGCTTCATCGGGCCGTGATCTCCAGCTCTCACTGGAGCCATTCGCAACCGAGTGTGAAGTGGTTGGGATGAGAATCAGCACCTCCAAATCAGAAACCATGGTCCTCAGCCGGAAAAAGGTGGTTTGTCCTCTCCAGGTCGGGGTCCTGCCCCAAGCGGAGGAGTTCAAGTATCTCGGAGTTTGTTCACGAGTGAGGGAAGGATGGAGCGGGAGATCGATAGGCGGATCGGTGCGGCGTCTGCAGTGATGCGGGTTCTGCATCACTGCTCTGCATCTGTCTTGGTGAAGAGGGAGCTGAGCCAGAAGGCAAAGCTCGATCTACGTTCCTACCCTCACCTATGGTCACGAACTCTGGGTAGTGACCCAAAGAACGAGATTGCGAATACAAGCGGCCGAAATGAGTTTTCTTCGCAGGGTGGCCGGGCTCTCCCGTAGAGATAGGGTGAGGAGCTCGGTCATCTGGGAAGGGCTCAAAGTAGAGCCGCTGCTCCTCCGCATCAAGAGGAGCCAGATGAGGTGTTTTGGGCATCTGGTCAGGATGCCCCCTGAACGCCTCCCTCGGGAGGTATTCCGGGCATGTCCCACCGGGAGGAGGCCTTGGGGTAGACCCAGGACACGCTGGAGGGATTATATCTCTCGGCTGGCCTGGGAGCGCCTTGGGATCCCCCCAGGGATGTGGCTGGGGTGAGGGAAGTCTGGGCTTCCCTGCTCAAGCTGCTGCCCCCGCGACCCGACCCCGGATAAGCGGTAGATAACGGATGGATGGACAATCTTTGGCTGCCAACTGTTTTTTGGGACAGACATCTCTATAATTAATAGTCTGAACTTTCATATGTTTGGCTGCTTTGGCTCGAGGTGGAGACATTAGCAGGAGCTCTGAGGTGGACAAAGCTGTTGGAGTTACAGCTGTGTTTTATGTGTGTAGCAAGTCTTGTTGCAGAGTTTCTCCATGGTGTTGGTATTGTATGCTTCATGTGTGGATCGACGCTTCATGGTGTGTCCAAACATGTCTGCACAGCCCCAGTCATGCTGCTTCCTCTCATGAAGAAAGGCTTCACATCCTGTACCTTTATTTCCAACATACCTGGGTAAATCCACCTCCACGTGAAACCGGTTCAGCACATGTTCTGCTCCGTTGACCGTCACGGTGACGGAACGGTTCTGCATCCAGAACTGGTACTCCTTCTCCAGGACGGGCAAATCTGCTCTAAACATGCAGAAATATAAAAAAATATATATATTAAATAGGTGGCTTATTGCAACTAAGAAGCCAAGGCACAGACGGGTACTATATGATGTTTAATATGAAATCGTGCAGGAGCCAGGAGGCGGCGGAGGACTGATAATGTGTCTGGCAGGACGTCAGTCTAAATATCACCTGAGGAACTCTTTATCCTCGGTTGCTTGATAGTAGCTCTCCACCATTAGAGTGAGGAATGGAGGCTGACTGCGCCTTTCATAGTAAATCCGCCCACCGTTTGGAACGAAGCCATATCTGTGGGAGGGTGAGAGAAAATCTTTTATTCAACAAATCTTGAAATCCCCCTCCATTTTCAGGCCGTATGACTCCGGAAGCTAAATGACTTAGTATTCAAAACGAGCGTGCAGAACTACCTGCAGCGAGATGGAGCTTTTTCTGCCAGCTATGAAGGATGAGCGAGACTTTAAACGCACCTGTCGACGAGGTAGAGAAAGTTAAGAATCATCCCGTGGGCCGTGTCCTTCATCTCCGACAGCAAGAGCCCGTTGATGACCCAGTAGGAGTCCCTGTGGGACACAGAGGCCTCGCGTTACTGCACAGAAAACCCTGCTGGGGTATGGGAGCAGACCAGAGTGTGACCTCTCGTCCGCCTCCGAGCTGTGGCACCGTCCACTCACCAGTAGTAGAGTTCCCTGAAGCGGCCCCCCGGCACAATGACTGGATGGGGGGTGTAGATCTGCGAGTAGAGCTCTGGGTGATCTCTGACACTGGAGCGAATGTGGAGGAGAGAGCACTTTCATTTTGATCTCATTCATAAGAAATGTGTGGCTGCATGAACAGGCGTGTAAAAAATAGAGCCAACTTTCAGTTCTAAAGTTTTACATATCAGCACATAAAAATAACCGTCTCAGGACAGGAGGTTCCAGTAAATCCAGTCCAAAACGAGATGGGGCAACACTCAGAGATAAAGCTAGCTCGGTTAGCATGCTGAAACGCTAAGGCTGCATCTCTGCAACCACACGGTGCATTTGCACTCTTAGCATCAGAGTAGAGAGATTTGTTAAAGGAACAAGGGGCAGGATGAAGATATCAGACTCACATGGGTACCTGCAGCCACAAGCAGAGCCGGTTTTACAGTAAAATCTGTGACAGTGTGCACAAACTCTTCCCAGACTGTCCATATTCCAGCTCTGAATGGGTGATGCTGTAACGCCGAACACTACGTGACGGTTTACCGAACATATTTTATGAAAGCAAGCAGTATGTGGAGGACGAAGTAACCGTTTGTAAACATTCAGCTACGCAGCCTGTCTGCATCTTTTCAGTCCCAAATAAAGCTGAAGCTGCCTCCATGAGTCCAACACATATCTGATGTTTATCCGCCTTCCATCATTTCATCACAAGATGCTGCTGATACATTCTTTTTGCTTTTACTGACACTTTAGTGCCTTTCTGTGCTGCTGGGTCGTTACCATCCCAAACAAATGAGTGAACCACGACCACCTCCTTTCAGTCAGAGCTGTCAGGTACGCGCATGCAGCATCACGTGTGGGACTGCGCGGGAAATTCGGGACCCTAAACTGCAGCGCATTATGCAGCACACAGCATGTTTAAGGCAACAGAGAGATACGTGGGCGGGCTCCTTTTTGGTTTTTAACGCTTCATCATTCATTAGCATTAAAAAGCTGGACACGCACGTCTGTTCTTTTCCAAATCCTGCCCCAGTCCTTTTAAGATGTGTCATTGTATGTGTGATGACGGCACAAAGTTTTCGGCTCTTCTGAAAAGAAACAGAATGCAGCAGAAACATGAAGACTGGATCAGACTTCCTCCTCAATGTTACAGAATCAGTTCATGTTACCGCTGCTAAGAGACGCTTCTAGAAGCCGTGAGGCGTCCCTTCCTGTGGCTCCAGCTGTCAGATAACTGCGTGATGTGTTGCAGTCTCATCAGGCCACATTTAAATCATTTTTTAAGCTCTCATTTGCATCCAACTATAGGGATGTGAACTTATTCATTCCACATCTCAATGTGCCAGAAACTAGAAAAAAAAGTGTAAAAAATAAAATAAAACAATCTATTCAACATCACCTTTCTGCCCAGCAACTTCCACAGATTGTGTATGTTTTCTGCCCAGTTTCGCAGTTCAGCATCTGCAATGCGGCTCAGGAAGCGGGGCCTGCATGGCAGAGGTAATTCCTGTTTAATAAAAAGGTACTTTTCCTTTAACAACAGCCCGTTCTGACACGTTATGCAACAGCCGACTCTCACTTGTCATGCCAGTCTGAGGGAGTCCATGACTCAAACTCTGTTCCTGGCTCCTCAAAGTATGTACTGAGGAATTCCTGCAGTTTGGCCGCCGGGACGGTCGCGTTCAGCCACTCGCTGGAAAGGTTGCGAAACGCCAACAACACGACATCTGCAGGAGAAAACACATCTGAAGCGGGTGTGTTGCCGCAGTCATGATAAAGGCATTTCCTGACTGCTTACCAGGAGTAAATTTCAGCTTCATGTCAACAAAGTATTTGTCATCATTGAAAAGTTTAGCCGTTTGGACCTGATGCAGGATGGATCCATAACAGTAGATTTCACTGAAACAAGAGTCATTTATCATTACCTATCAAAAGGTCCTATTTGTATTTTTATGATGTACCTTTACTGGAACTACTGGGAGCAATAAACCCCAGCAATGCTGCTATAAATAAGCAGGCCAGGGCAAAGGTTTTCTGAGGTAGCAATTGACAAATGTCGGCTAGAAAAAAGTAAAATGGGCAAACACAAAAGTTCGACCTCATTTTTAGTTTACCAAAAGCAGATTATCTTCATTTTCCTGAATGATCACATTTTTTCAGACCATCAGTTTTGACCATTAGCAACAACACAAAATGAAAACATCCAGCAGCACTGGAGTGCTTAAGTCAAAGAATAAAGGCTTGGGGAAAATGAACGGGAAAAGAACTTCACTGGAAGGACAGACAGGATATTAAGAGCTCAGTTTCCTCATGTATAGAATAAAAAAGCACTAACCAACAGATCATTTCTCTTACCTGTCACACGGTGGAGGAAAAGAACCCTTGACAGAAACAAAAAGGGCTGCAAATAAACCAAACACCACAAAGTTCTTCATCTGGAGCTGCAATCTGAAGTGAGCGTTTGCAAGCCGTTCTGAGATTTGCCTCTGTGCAGATCGCTTATCTGAAAATAAACTCTGACCCAGAGTGGCGGCAGCACACCTACCCTGACAGGACACCAACAGAAACACACACACACTCAAGCCTATAAATTTCAGTGAGCTTTATTTTAAACCAAACTTTTACTCCAATATCCAATGTTTGACATCTGAACTCGTAAAATTTGCATCACTGAAAACTGCCAAATTACATCATCAAAAAATCCAAATAAAAAGAAATGAACTCAGGTTTTAAATTCACTTAAATTTGGAGACTTTAAGTCAAGGTGTACTCCACTTAATCACTTTAATTGAAAAACAAAAATCTAAAGGGCAATTCTGAAATCTTTTCATACCCCTTTCCAATACTCTGGAATTTTTTCCCTTTAATCACAATTGTTTAAAGTGCCCATTGATCCCTCCCAGTGAACTTTACTGATACACCAGTTCAAAGGAAATCCTAAAAAGGACTCCTTACAGTCTTTTGATAGTAAGTGATAGATTGCCAAGTCATGCACAAAGCTGTGCATCAGAAATGTGTCACCATCAAGAGAATGAACAGGTGCGTCAGGGCAGCAAGCCAAATTAACCACCCAACACATTTTTTAAAAAAGACCTTAAAGAGAGAGACAATTTGGCTACAGAAGTTTCATAATTAGTCACCCAATCTGGAGTAAGATGCTCTTGTCTCAGTCTTTAAGGTTCTCATTGCCAGCTCCCAGCAGCAACGCTGTAAAACACCCATCAGTCGCCACACTAAACCTTCAAGGACTGAAGATTTCACCATGAAACTTGAACTGAGGCGATTACTGACGGACAGCTGGCAAGAAGACAGACAGCTGCCTAACGTCTGCATGGTCAGACCCCCGTCCCCTCAGCCACGCTGCACTTCTTTTTGGATTATTTTTATTCTAGCCCTCCCACCCAAAATGATTCTCAAATCAGATGTGCAAGTATTTCTGGGACAACAAACTGAGAGAACAGGGGTCTGAGTTCCAACCAATGAGAAACCGGAGTAAATCAGATCATCATACTTTGGAAATGAGCTGAAATTAAAAAAAGGTACTCCTCACTGATTAGAACAGTCGGAAAGCATCTCACAAAGACCAAAAAGGGGAACCTCTTTGGCAAAAAAGGCTCAAACTGAACAAAAATGTTCAGGAGAACCTAAATGCAAATAAAAAGGTTTTGCTGCTCATAAATAACCCAAAACCCTTAAAATATAAAGCGATAAAGGGCAGAGAGATGAGCCATTAACTCAGCAGGCTGGGGTGCCCAAACTTTTTTGTAATCCATCATGCCCAATCCCCCTAAATACCAAATTTTCTGCAACACGAATCACTTCTCCCACCTGGGCATTAAGTGTACAGCGGGGGTGAAAGAGGACAAAAAAAAAAAAAAATAGCAGTCCAGTTCGAGAAGTTGGCTTAAACCAGCTCTCTGTTAAGTGCAACCCAACCTGCTCAGGTCAATTTTAAAGAAGTCTCTTTTGTTAGCCAGTTTTTAGAAAGCCGGCTAACTTGAAAAGCACGGAGGTTTAATTCCTGCTACATTTTAGGTGAGATGGTTCGTTTTGATGCTTTCGGCCGACAGTCTTCTCAAAAGGGGGACAACAAAACAGCTTCTGCCCAACATTAGGAATTTATGTAGCCATGTAGCTAAACATAAAAATCAATGTAACAGCTAATACCTCGCCCCAGAAAAAAAAAAATACCGCCAATTCAGCTGCACTGCAGCAAGTAGTACTACTACGTGATAGAATATTATTTTCTCTTCAAACACCAGTGTTCACTTTCACTGAGAAGCAGAGTTGCAAAAGTCAGTTTCCCAGGTTTAGGCTGGTGACAAAGAATTAATCAAAATGCACAAGCTTCAGAAAGCCATCTGTCTTAACACTTGTTAACACTGGTAGCAGGAGAATAAGGGCAAGCATTTAACACCAAGTGCATCTTTGACCAATTGCACCTGCAATCCAATTTGGAGAAGCTAAAATGTGACAACTGTCTCCAAATAAACATTTCATGAACGAGATCATTTCAATGCTTTTTTTTTTTTGCAATTTCTAAAATTATAAATAAACTCACAGGCCAATGATGCAGAACAAACAAACTGGCAGTTAAAGAAGAGGTCTCCAGTGCTAACGAGAGAGAAGGGGCAGGCGGCTTTCCAGTTTGTCAGCCAGCCTGTTGCACTTGTTTAAAACAATCATAAAATGAAGGTATATACATATACAAGGTGTAAGGCGCGCCCCACGCGTCGGCTGCACGTCTTGCAGGATTAGGTGTGGCCATCCATAGGAGGGTGAAACACAGAACAAGGGAAAAAAAAAAAAAAAAGGCGCTCTCTCCGAATAAACTCCACATCACCAGGAATCCTCATGACTTGTGTTGCTTTGCTGCTCTTTTTTTTTTTTAGTGTTTCCAGGCTGAAGACAGAGGAAAGAGTCTGGGTCTCTAAGAAGCACGAGCTTCTTCACAAGCGACTAGAAAGTCTGGCCGTCTCTTGGAGAAAAAGAAAAAAAAAATCCAGCATTTCTGTCCATGGAAAATCCAAGTTTGTCCTCATTTATCGGCCAGACTCGAGTTCAGCTAAGCCAGCGAGAGATAATTCAGACCAGCCTCCCTCCAAATGATCTCCATTCCTTACAAATGAACAACCCAACCAAATCAAGTTATGAATTCACCTTGTTGGACAGACATTAAATTAGTTAAACAAATCCTCAATTAGGTGAACATGAGCACGTGGTATGAAGTGAGCTAAATGGTGGATAATGAAGGGTTATTACTTTAGAATGAGTGTAACTGCTTGTTAAGGCACTTGATACAAATTGGTTAAAACTTTGAAAATAAAAGGTGGAGAATGGAGGGTGCCGTCTCTGGGCCCGTTGGTGCTGGCTTCGTGTCAGTGGTGGATATGAATCATCTGTGCGCTGATATTTTCGACTTGGTCCCATGCTTTCCCCCTGGTGCTTATGTCTTCAGTACGTTTAGGTGCAGCGCAGAGCCTTAAATAAAAGGCAGATGAGTTCTTCCGAAAAGTGTCCATCAAAATACACATTCCTAATGGTGGCGTCCAAAAAGGAAGACAGACAGAAACTGTACAAAAAAAAAAAAAAAAATCCAAGATGTTCGGGTTGAAAAGAAGCATACAGAGAGGGGAGTGGAGGATGGACCGATCTGTTGAGAAAGAAGAATGAAACTACTCAGGTTTTCCAAAGGGATTGACTAAAAACTGGTTTAAATTTTGAGGATGAGCATGATTTCTTTCCCCATCTTTTAACAGTTAAATGACAATACCTTACTGTGGTCGGGAAGAAAAATTAAATAATGGTTATTCAATCTTCAACTTTACAAAATTTTTTTTTTTTAAAAGCACTTCAGTGTGTACTCACTGCCTCATGGCTTGACTTCTTCGCCACTCTCACTGTGGTACTCTGCCACGTATAAGCTCTTGTCAATGATGCCAGGGATGGGCTTGATCTCTGTTCCAAGCTGCTCCTCGATCCCTTTAAGGTTGAAGCGATCATCATATGTGATGAGGTTGATGGCGAGACCCAAGTGTCCAAAGCGTCCTGTGGATCAAGGTAGAGAGGGTTTAAATAACTAACATTGTAGACTATTTTAAAAAAATAAAAAGTGAGATTCCAGGAAACGAGCATTGCAGGCTCTTACCAGATCTACCAATACGATGAAGGTACGTTTCTCCCAGCTTGGGGAAATCAAAGTTGATCACAACATTCACAGCTTGAATGTCAATTCCTCTTGTGAAGAGGTCTGAGGGGACAAAGACCAGAAATATTGTCCAAGTAATCAAAAGCAGTTGTTCATAATCAGCTTTTAGTTTTATTGGCAGCATTCACTACTGAACTAGATCTTTACAAAACACAGTAATGTAATGTTGACATGGAGATTGCTGGTCCAAACTGACGGCAGATGTCAGATGCTGATGCATCACTTACCAGTGCAGACAAGATTCCGGCACAGGCCATTTCTGAAGTCGTGGAACACACGGTTGCGATGCTCCTGAAGAGAGAGAAAAAAAAAACTGAATTCAGACCAGATTCACTCATCTGTGGGATTCATGACATTGTGCCTAGCTGCATTTAATAAACATTAAACCTTAGCTTGAAGTGATTGAATGCAGACAGCTGGTTACAGCAAATGAGTCCAAAAGCTGTTCGTGGAGTTTTTCCAAATGTAAACGGGTTTAGTTCTCATCAGGAGACAAAAACCTTGCAGTCACAGTAAACGCCAAAAAAAAGACACCAGTGTACATTGTATCAGCATATTAAGTGTTGGGACATGCACAACTGCACAATGTACTACTTTAAGGACCATCAAAAGCGAATGCAGCAGCTGCTGCTGCATGCATAAACTGCCATCTGGGTTTTGTTTTTAAATCATGTTTTTCTGGGGCAGCGCGCCAGCTGACCTGTCTCATCTTGGCATGAATGTAGAAACACGAATAACCAAGCTGGGAGATCTTCTTGGCAAGAAGCTCCACTCTCTGAGAGGAGTTGCAGAAGATTATAGACTGGTTGATCTGGAGCTGGAAAAAGGAAAGGCCAGTAAATTCTGGTGTTTTTTTATTCCCCTACTGACTTGAAAACTACGTTAGAGAAAATTTCTGAAATCATTCTTTAACTGAACAATCCAGTTAACAGTCTGCAAACAAGTTGGGTTTAACATTGTTCAGACAATTGATACACCTCAGTGAAAAAGACAACACTTACCCTGGAAAATAAGGTGTTAAGGCAATGGACTTTTTGCCTCTCAGTTACATAAGCGTAATACTGAGTCACACCCTTCAGTGTAAGCTCTTCCATTAGGTTGATCTCATAGGGTTTCTGCAAGTGCGCATTCTAAACAAGGGTAAAAAACAAAAGGAAACAAATTATTCTGAGCTTATCCTACAGGTCATGGAGGTACATCTGTTCAGAAGCTTCACAGCAAATAAGACAACTGAGGAAAATTTACCATAAACTTCTGCACGCTGAGGGGGAAGGTTGCAGAATAAAGCAAAATCTGCCTCTGTTTAGCCAGGAAGCCCAGTATCTCTTCCATCATGACCACAAAGTCCTGAGACAGGAGTTTGTCAGCCTACAAAAACAGAGCAGTGGGGAGAAAGACACTTTTTTAAACGGTTTTCAGGAGTTATTCAGACATTCACGTCCCACATATTTAGAAAAGCGCAGCCAGAAAAGAATGAAGAAATAATTCAACTCACTTCATCCAAAACAATCATCTGCACTTGATTGACTTTGGCCACTCCTTTCTTGATGAGGTCTAAAATCCTCCCAGGGGTAGCAATAACCACATGTACTGTAAAATAGACAAAACCAGTGTTTGTCAATAAGAGAGATTGTACAAACAACAGAAC
Organism: Craterocephalus amniculus; assembly: GCA_036024015.1. NCBI lineage: Eukaryota > Metazoa > Chordata > Actinopteri > Atheriniformes > Atherinidae > Craterocephalus > Craterocephalus amniculus. Next base: position 3,933 of record JAVQJG010108408.1, on the reverse strand, counting down.
CAATTCTCTATTATAACATATATAGCCCCAAATTGTCTCATATTTCGGTCTCATGCATACATCCACAAGGAGCTTCAGTGCAGAGATGCAACAACTTTCATAATTAGCCTTTAGATTGTTATCTATAGTAATTGCCAGCATTCTGGATATTTTCATATTTATACCATTGTTTTACACATTTGAAACTCACTTTTTTTTCTCAAAGAACAGCAGAAATAGTGAATTTAATTGTTTTGATGATGCCATTTTGTTTGATAATCCATTGATATTCCAAGCAGGATGATTTAGACTTGGGAGTTTGAATATCCACATTCATATGCATGTTGTTGATACAGCACTTCAGGGAAGAATGACTCGCTAACCAAGCAAGGCAACATTATCATCATCATTTAGGAAGACAATTGGTGTAAAACTGCAAAGATTACCCGTTTCATCGAGTCTCATGATGTCATCCCGAAGGTTGGTTCCACCTGTGGTTGCCATGACCTTCACTCCACCCATGTGTTTGCTGACCTGGATGCATATTTGGCTTACTTGGAGTGCCAGTTCTCTGGTGGGCACGATAACCAAAGCTGGAAAAACAGGAGCACTTGTTCAAAAACAACTCTAAGTTTACTCGTGGTCTGCCCACATAAACAAAAGTAGAAAATTGCACAAACAAAAGTTTCATTGTTATTTCTCAAGCTATGTACACTAGAAATGGGCACAAGGACTCCAGACTAAAACCTCAGACCTGAAGATTCTGTACTGGGATTTTATATTACAACAATGAATTATAAGAATTGTAACCTGGATATCTAATTATAATTTGTATATGTAAATGGATTTCTACCCTTTTGTCTTATGAAACAATCTTAAAAACAAAAAATAAAAAAATAAACCCACAAAACACTAAAACAGAGGGAATCTCATGCTGTGTTGAAACCCAGTGTGGGTTCAACAAATACATTAATTTTTATAACCTTATGAAACCAATTGTAAAGATGTGTGCATTTACAAGTAATTAGGCTTGTACATGTGTTTTGATAGCAAGTTTAGACTCTACAACAGAAAACACTGCATGTATAAAAAGAATGATTTTTGTTCAACTAGAAAAAAAAAATCATCAGGACCCATACCAGGGTGTCTACAGATTTGACCAAGTGAAAATTAAGACTCTTAATATACCATTTCCCCCAAAAAATTAAGACCAACTTGCAAGATATTATTCGCGATAAAGGAAAAAATATTGGTTATTTTATTTTATTTAAGAATAGCTGTACCTGAATTTGCATAGCTTTGCACAATGAGCATGCACCGCAGTTTAGTTTAAACTATAAGCCCCACACCTTTATTTTCCACAGAAAGAGACACTCCTACATGTATGAATGAATGAATGAATGAATTTTTATTATTGTGTCATGTCTAAATAGGACCCATCCGCTTCAGGATAATTATACACCACTAAAGTCATAATAAATTATCACAATCAGTCACTTCCTGTAAATAATACCTTTCACAATAAATAAAGAAAAAGAGACATAAGGATTTAACCAAAACAAAAAAGCAAACCTAACCTTAAATTTCATTTAAATGTGCTTGTGGTTTGCATTTCCCATGCTCTCTCTAAATATTCAGCTAGGGTACCAACTCCACTCTAACATTAACCCTTGAGCCCCATATTCCTGTCATTCAATCAAAAACCAGACTGAAATAGCTTAGTATAAGTAGCATATCCCAAACTTTCCAACTGCTTAGTTTTTGCTATTATACCCCCAAAGCACTACTGGAAGATTCAGCCAATACATCAATACCCTGTTGTAAATTCATATACTCATCCAAAACAAAACGCAGGTATTTATAAATTCCACATAATCCAGCCTAAAATCACCAAAACAAAATTCTAATGTGATCCTTTTAATTCTGCTTTTCCAAAATGCATAATCTGTGTTATGCTATGATGAACTGTCTCCATTTTTCACCTTCTTTCTACACATTTTAGCATCTCTTGGTCTTCCTCTCTCCTCCCACTCGCTGCGTGCATAGCGTGCACACAAGACCATCCAAAATACTTCATATAAAACGTAATAAGCATCACAGATTGGAAAAAACGTCATGTAAAAATGTTTCTAAAAGAGAAAGTGATGAAAAGATACCCGTCTAGGAGGACTACAGCTAGGTCCGAGTCCAGATTCAGTCCGAGGCGGTCCCTCAAAGCTCTCCGCCTCGAGTAGGCTGAACTCAGATTAGTTTTGTTCCTTATTTGGTCCCTCTTGCGTTTCAGATCTCGCTTTTCTCGCTCAGTTTAGCGCGTTTTAGGCTGTTTTGTCACTTCCAGTCTGGATGTCTTAGCTTTCCCGTCTGTAGCCATGCTGTTCTGTTTACATGATGTCATGGACGCGCTAGCAAAAAGCGTCGCACCAAAGCTAGCCACTTTCGCTAACTGAAATGACCTGGACTCGTAAATATGCGTGATTAATTCATTTTTATGGAATTACCCCATTTACAGCATAATATACCGTGTATAACAACCCTCGGCCACCATGAAAATCTTGGGTCTTAGAGCAATTTCTGGCTAAACTTACACTTCCCCGTTTCTCAATCTGACCAGACCAGAAACAGTACTGACTAGATTGTAACGCATGCAGCCCGCATGAAAATTCGACAGCGGCCACGAGTTCAACAATGGGGGCTCGTAAAGCCGAAAATTCATGGTTCTGTAAATTTTTTCTTTTTTTTTTTTCGAAGTTCAACTCAGGGATGACGGAATGATTCAACCCTTAAAGTTAAGACTCACGAATTTAAGACATTTGAGTTTGAAATTTAAGATTTCAAGGACCCGCGGCCACCCTGCCCATACGCACATCAGAGCTCTAGAGTCCAACCATTTTGGTCGAGTATAGGATGCGTGCTTCCACGTCACCCTGCAATAACACCTGAAAAAGTCACTTGGCAAGTTGTCAGTGTCACAGCAATGGCAGCAGGTCTACTTCTTGTATTTGCCTGAATTTGCCTTCAGAAATGGCACAAGTGGGTGCATCATTTGGAACAAAATAGTATAAACTAGGCTTTCCACCGATCGGATCGGGCGATTTTTCACATATTTTAAATTTTTTCTGATCGGCCCTAAAGTTTTCGCCCACCGATCCGATGAATGATGTCATTGTGAAACTGCTCCCGTTGCAGCTGCGTGTGATCTGTTGCAGCTGCACTGTGACACTGTTTCCTAGAGGTGCTTTGTAAATTAATTAAATAAAAAACTTTATTGTCCGCCCGTCACATGGTAAGCACCGTTCAGACTTACTCTGGAAAGCAGTCGTGGTGCGGACCTTGTCTTTTATACCGTACCGCTTTTATAAACGCCCCGCTCGCTGACGGAGCTGTAGCGGACATGTAGCGTCGTGAAAGCGGAGATGTTGCGGCACGTTTCTCTGGCTGAACGGGCTAAACGCATAAAGAAAACGTTGCGGACAGAGTGAAGGGAGGCTGTGCTGACCCGGAGGACGAAATAAGTCTGCAAGGAAGCATTATGTTTGACAACGTTTGTTAAAGATGGACTTTACCGCACATATTCCATAATGTAAGTCTAAAAATAGCTCAAAACATAAATGCAGCAAAAACATAAGGCAGTCTTTCACACTGCCATATATATATATATATATATATACACATATGTAACAAAGAAACTAGAAACATCTTAATACTGTCAATAAATAATTTCATGATTATTAGACAAGCAGTAAAGAAAAATAATTTAAAATGAAAGAGTTATATGAATGTACTGAGAGATCGCTGCCCTTTTGTGCAGTATTCTTGAAAAGTATTTTAATTACATTAAAGTAGCCTATGGACTAGAGGTTAAGTTTTTAAAATACTCCTTAAACTGTATAAAAATGGGCACATTTGATTCCCACATTTAGGCCAGTGATCGGATCGGTGATCGTTTTTTTTAAA
>JAVQJG010108404.1:0-18139 GCA_036024015.1 Craterocephalus amniculus | reverse complement strand
TTGCTATTTTTGCGTATCATTGTTCATTTGTATGTGTAAAATCAGAAGTAAGGCAAGGCAAGTTTATTTATATAGCGCTTTTCAGGTCCAAGACAATTCAAACACAAAATCATCAAAAGTTGCGATTAAGTCTAAAGTAAAATGCACATCATGATCTATTGTTCCACTTGTTTGCAGCATAATAATGGCTAAGAACTGCTTCTCTAAACATATCTTGTGTCTTGTTTGCAGCATAATAATGGCTAAGAACTGCTTCTCTAAACATGTAAAAAACGGTGATTAGATATCATTAAAACACAGAATCAATCTAAAATGATGATTAAGTCTAACATCATGATCTTGTTTGCAAAAATGGCGATTAAGTCTAAAGTAAAATGCACGTCATGATCTAATGTTCCACTTATTTGCAGCTAAATAATAGCTAAGAACTGCTTCTGTAACCACATCTCATATCTTGTTTGCAGCATAATAATAGCTAAGAACTGCTTCTCTAAACATATCATTTAAACACAGAATCAATCTAAAATGATGATTAAGTCTAACATTATGATCTTGTTTGCAGCATATTAAGTCTGAAGTAAAACTGCTAATGTTCCACTTGTTTGCAGCATTATAATAGCTAAGAACTGCAACTGCAAAGTAACTGAAGGACCGTACTAATCTCCTGTTTTATGGGTGGCAAGAGTGCCTCACCACACTATTCATGTTTGAGTGCATAGGCATGTTGTCTTTTTTTTTTCAAAAGAAAAAAAAATTATAGACAGTTTTCAGTCAGCCTGAGGATATATCTGATGCCTCTGTTCATCTCAACAAAAACTAACCAAAATATCACATACCACATTAGTACTTAATATGACATTTATTCCTGGATAACATGGTCTTTCATTTTCCAAAACATATGATGTAATATAATGCAACATATCGCATGTGTAAACTTCTGTCTTCTCTTATTTTATCAGGCTTTACATGGTCACAGGGAATAGTGAGGTTGTGGGTTATTGCTGTAGCCCTATTATGCCCCATTTCAACTTTATGAAGGAAAGAAAGAAAATGAGACAACTGAGCATGCGCCACCGAAGCTCAGAGATTATGCTGAAGCACTCAGGAAAGTTTATTCCAAGGAAGAGTCAAAAGTTTCTGCGACAGATGCTGAAGAAAATCAGAGGCAAAATTCTTGTAACAAAACATATTTACCCGCACAACAAGGTTGTAGTTCTTAAAGTCTGCCCAATTGTAATAAAACTGGATCCAACTAGGATATTTAAATATCTCACAGCTGATGGCGCTGTTGAGTTCATCCACATACAAGTCAAAGTCCCAGCTGTCCTTGTAGATTTTTGCATTGTCTGGGGGATTAGTGATGGCCCCGCTGTCATCAGACATAGGAAAGGAAAAGGTACATGTTGAACTTAGAGTGTTAAGAATTCCACTGAAATAGCAGGAACCTCTTATGTACTTCAGTCATGACTCTTTATGTCATTGCACTCACCAAATGAAATGGTCAAACTTAACATTGGAACTTGAGATGATGAAAAGATTAACACAAATTCTCTATCATGTTTAAAAGAAAGTTCTAGCATACAAAGAATATTTTTTTGATTTTTTTTTTGGCAATGTAATTTCAGTTTAGTTGGTTTTAAATATATTAGCTGTGCTTTGTCTTTGCTGTCTGATCATTGTTCTACAAGGTTTTTGCCCCACCGTGAAAGCCTAACAGATGCCGGCAAATTTTTTTTAAGGGGTTCCAAAATAGAAAAAAATGGCTGTAAAGTTTAAAGTAATAAAATGTAGATTAAAAAGACTTGTAATATCCATAACAAAGAGATAGATTAATCATTGAATTATTAAAAAAAGATAATTCTGTCTTATTATCCGACAGTGGTTAGATTTGTTCATTCAAAGGATACTGATATGGAACTGTTTGCACTAAATGGGTTGCTAACACATAATCAATTGTTTCCGCATCACAAATCTATGATTAATATGATGTACAGACTGTGGCCCCTAGTGTTTCAAGCATGCACAATGCATTTTGTTCAAAATTTGTTCTGGTTAAAAATCAGATTGCAGCATCTGGAAATGCTATTTTTGTCAGCCTTTTGATGCTGTTCTGTTTTCTTAACATTTGCATTGAATACAAGTGAGGGAACCAGCACATGGGGAAATGCTTGGAGGTTGGTGTGCTTGCATGTGTGCAGGCTGCACAATACACATCCTCCCACTTGGTCCCATTAAGTGGTGGTTTAAAAACTTTCACTTCAATCATGATCAAAACATAAGAAGTCCTCCAATCAAAAAAAGTAAATTCTATTTGTTAAGCCCATAATGTCCTGGAAAGTACTGACTTGACAGAAATCCAACTCATATCAAGTAGACAACACCAGGTAGATGTCCTGGTTCAAAAGCTTTGTTTAATAAGCCACATGGTCCTCAAGACAAAGAAATGCAATGACACAGGCAAATGTAGGGAGTAAAGAGTGGGAGTTGGGATGACACCCACACCCTTCACAACAATCTATAAACTTGGTTCGGTTAATGATATAACATCACTGTAAGGACAAAAATGCAATTTCTTTACAACATGATTGTCACCTATGGGCACCATTTTTTCCACTCGTCTTGGTTACCTATTGATACTGTTTTTTGCAGTGAGATTGTATTTCTGACCTCAATCAACCAGGAAGAGAAGCTTACTGGACAGGCTAAAAACACCACGAGGGCTCCATCCCTTGCATGATCATCTTAAAGAAACCACTTTTACATTATTGCTCTCTTGTCATTTACATGTTGCATATTATTTAGGTTTCTTTAAGTTGTCTCTGGTTGACTTACTGGGGAGTCTTACTGGCTTTGTTCACTATTTAGTTTCACTTAGGTTCACCACAAAGTGTCTTGTTGTTTATCACTGAGTTTCTTTTTGTGTCCAGCTTCCTGATGCACATTTAGGTTTCCCTCCGAAACCCCTATGTAAGTTAGAACGTCCATTTTAGGGCAAAAAAAAAATCAACAGGCAGAGTTATTAAATATTATGGTGCATTACTGTACAACTTAGGTGGTTTATGCACTTGGCAGTGCACTCAGTATGATGAGCCTAAGTTCTGAGTCCTGTAAGAGAGAGCAACTCCTCAACTCATTCCCCCATAGTATTTAGATTTACCTTTTATGCTGCCAGGAGTAAAACTTTACATCTCTTCTGAAGGCCAATTAAAGCTCCCACACAAATGTTACCACACATCAAACGTCTAAAATATGCTAAACTGAAACTTAGGCAAACATTCACAGAGAAAGATCTGATCCATCTCATGTCATGTCAAAGCAATTTTTCTCCAGTGACTGAACTGTATTCCACAACAAACCAGAGCTGAGGGTGGTGATTTACAGCAAAGCCAATATATCCAATATTTACAGCAGCAATGTGTCTAAACACTCATGGAAACCTAATCTGAAAGATGTCTCTATACCTCACCTTTTCATGTATCTCAATGTGTCCTTCACATCACTACTCATCTGCCACTATCATGTTTTACTGTAGGTTGGTGTGATCCTTGTCTCTGTGTTATCTTCTGTTATCCAACATCCCTTCAAGCTGCACTCTGCTGAAGTTTCTGATTATCCACTTGCTTAACAATCTAAATGGTTTTACAGTCAGAACACACAAACAGTTAAGCCATTGTCAACCTGTTAGTTGGGTCTTTCAGGGCGAGGCCGAGGTCCAGCACAGCCTCTGGTTTAGGCGTCCACGTCTTGATGTCGGCTGCAAGATTATTGATGAGCGCATTGAGGTCCTCGGCTCGGTTTTTAACATTTGTGTCCTTAATGTACCTGTTGGGGAGTAGAGAAAAGGAAGTAAGGCACCTTTAAAAAGGAAGCCAGAAGCAGGCGTCACAGTTGGACTGCTTTTGACAATAATAATTAATTTGCTTAGAAAAAATAAACATTATTGTTAAATAAATACATAAATAACATTTAGGCTTTTTTGTTTGGTTTTACTGCTACTGATATTGCCCATGATTCTAGCCAAGCCTCTAGCGCCTTGAGATGACGTTGTTATGAATTGGTGCTATACAAATAAAGTTGAATTGAATTGAATCTACAGTATACAAACTTGTCTGATGGATGAGCCTCCACAAAATAGCCAGCAAAAGGGCAGTAAATCCTCGGCTGCAGGGATTCCACCAGCATTTTTTTGTAGTTCAGTAGCTTCTTCCTTTCGGTCTTAATGAACTCTGCCTTCCAGGAATCTGCAAGAAACAGATGGGTGCCGCTCAAAAGTGACTCCGTTTGTTTACAAATTTGTTGTGTCTTCTCACACATAATCTGACAATCCGAGCCTTTCTCACACTAGATAAGTGATGAAGGAAACTTTGCCTCCACTATTGTTGTTTAGGTTCAGGTCAACGTGACGGGCACTGCGATGGAATAGCTACAATAGATGGCTTTTACTTTGTATTTTACCCTGCTATGAATCATTTTTCATTAACAGCTTTAATACCAGGGGTGGAGACAAAGTCAAACACCGATACCAAAGAGGCATACTGGATTTCTAGCCTGAATAGCACTAGATACCCTGGTGATTCAACATCAATCTTATAGAGTAGTAATGATACACCTCCTGTTTTTGGATATTTGGCCTGCTCTTTGTCTAGTCATAGATGGGTTTTGTAGATGCTAAGAGAGCTTTAAGAATAAAATAATTAATGTTTTAACCCCTTTGATTGCCTGGGCCTGGATTTTTAATTCTTTTTACCAAAAATTTTGAATTAAATCCTTTTTTTGCTTAAGCGTTCCCTTCCATGAGCACCAGTGGTTTGAGAGACACCTGCTGCACACCTGTCCTCTCTTAATTTAATAACCTCTTCAATTGTGGTGAAGCCAAACACACGTACGCCTTTTTAAAAGTCTCTCTATCAATACCTCAATGCCTCTTCAACACCCAAAGTAACCCTTGCCATGGGTGCACTTAGTTTCATATCAATATTGTTGCCATTTTTTGTTTTCATCTAATATTGCTCTACCTGCACTTTTAGATCTATGGCACATCAGTTAAGATGCCATCATCAGTTTCACGGAAAACTCCATGGCTGCCCATATGTGATGTACTTAAACTTTTGTACTAAAATTTTACACTTGGCACCCCATAGTGATGAGCATGCACCTGGACAACTTGAGTTTCTGCACATATCAAATGTATCTTTTCCTCCTTCCCTGGAAAAACAATGGCTCTGGTCAAATTGTGTCTGCCACTGAGGAAGGCTCTTTACTGAGACAAAAATGGATTCAATTCAAGTGGCAGCCATCATGGAAGCTTATATAATTTTCCAAATGCTAAGGAAATGAGTTTCTTCCATTACTATCTAATTCAGGAGCAGAAACAGTGCATTGGATAGGCTTGGATACACATAGCCGTTCATCTAGAATGGATACAAGTATGCATTTGTATGTAGCTGTTATATCATGTAGTCTTCATACAAAATGCTTTTTATTTAGATGAAGTGTGTGTAGATCTCATTCATAGTTCACATGCCACAGTTCGCTTGATTAACATGCTCTTCACCAAAAAACAGCTGGTGTTTGTGAGATCCAATGCCACTGTGTATAAATATGTTAAAGAGAAAATACGAGGCAACTATTGCAGATGGCACAATAAAGCACTCTGTGATAGTTCCCTCCCGATCAATTAACTTAATAAAAACTCAGAAACCCAATCTATCAGAGTACAATGCAATACAAAAATCACTGTGCTTCTTGGGGGGATTTTATTTTATTCTTTAGATTACAAGTGGTATCATTACTTTAATGGAAGTCTTCGAAGGAGCATTGTTTCGCAGGTTTTAGGAGATTCCTCTTCTTGATTTTCCATATTAATTGCACCTACTTCAAATATCCAACCAGTGATAATTCTACGATGATACAAGACCAAATATGTTCTGCTTGGCTGACGAGTCGAGAATAAGATGCAAGATCACAGGGGCTGATTTTCAGAAATAACACTTAACACGTGTCTAGAAACCAGACTTAGTGGTCTTAGCTCACATTCTGGCCCACAGACAGTTGTCCCAACAGAACTTGAATATCGGTCTTCTTCCACTTAAAATATCTTATAAATTAATTTGAAATGAACAAAACTAATCTCTCTGGAGGAGCTTAAGTTGATTTTATGGACTTGAGAGGCAAACTCCTTTGGTCATTTTGATCGTTTTATAGTTTCTATGTAATATTTATCCTATGTATTTGTTTTACCTAATGCAGGCAGCACAGCCGGCAGTTTATAGCACATTATAAACTTGTAAGTGTGCTGCTTTCAGGACATTCTTGGAAAAAGCTTTCTTATCTCTGTAAGGTATGGAATGACCTTAAGACTTTTGGTGAACCCTCCTTTTGTACCACCATCTGCTGTATTTCTCCTGACTGGGAAATCTTTTCAAACATTTTTAGTAAATATTGCATACTTTTTCCCTGCCAATGAGTTTAATAAAAAAAATGTTGGGACAAAAATCCTTAGACTTCTTCTGTTTATTATCAGAACCCCATGGTCAATAATCACTGGCAAAATGAGTGATTGTAAAATCTGAAGCAAAAGGTATTGGAATCAGATCGGTATCATATCGATTATACTTGCCCTGGGTTAATTTGGTATCGTACCGATAATTAAGCCTGCTGTACTTCTCTGCTCTTGTAAATCGTAATTATACAATTAAGACTCTCACCACTGTATTTCCCCCCGTAGAAGGTCATGGGGAACCCTGATGCCCCACCAGCAAAGTCACTCATCATCAAGTCCACGTTTTGTGGTAGTCTGCCTCCATTTGGCCTGGTGCAGTCCACGGTGTTGAGGATCATGTGACCTGCAACATGAAGCATTGTAAACATCTTCTCATTTTTCCCTACAATTCTAGATATATATATTTTTTATGAAAAACAAATCTACCCACCTTTATAGTCAACAATGATGCAGGTGTCCATTTCTGGATGCACACCATCCATCAGAATCATAAATCTCAGATGTTCATTAATCTGAGGGATTTTTAAAAATAATCTCTTTACAACCTCATTAAGAGAATTCCAAGAAAAACAATGATTCTTCCAACTGTTTTATAGTCTCAATAAATGCCTCAACTGCACTTTGACCTAATGCGATTACCACAGGGAGCTTACGTTTTGCCAAACACCAAAAGGAACGACGTTAATGTTGGTCAGATTGACTTGGCTTTGCTGCAAATACCTGTTGGCATAGAAAATGTGAATTAATGTAGATTGAAACAAACATGTAACTTCAGTGGCTAAAAGATTAATGTATGTTATGTGTCCAATGGAGCTTCATGATGCCACTAACCAAAAGACTGGTCTGGAAGTTTCCCCTACATAAATAGGGACATCTGGCCTCGTCTTTGACAGGACTCTCAGAGTGGGGTAACTGGAGAAGATATAAAATAATTATTATTAGTTGTTTGATGCAACCAAATTTTAAAGTTTATCCTGAGTTCAAACTTAGGCAAATTAATCCGAAAACATCAGAGTGATCTGACTGAAACTGAAAGATGATGAATGAGACTAAATTTAGTTACACCTATGTTGATGTCAGTGACTGGGTAGAGCTGGAAACTCAGGATAAATGGGAAATTCTGCAACAAGACTTGGATGCTGACTGTGAGGTGTTTTTGTAACATGACAGGAAACTAGAAGATATTTCATATTGGTTCCTCCAATTTACTGGGTCAAATGTCACAATAATGATTTCGGATCGCATCTAAACTTGACAGGGAGCCAATGTACAGAGATGAGCATGAAGAAAACATGATATCTCTATAAATAAATAAGTGGTAGCAACATTTTGGATCAACTGGAAGATTTTCAAGGAATTATTTGGATGCCCAGGAGTCCACCCAGGATGGAATAAATGCAATGAATTACCATTTTTGAGAGATAATTATCCTGATTTTTGGAATGTGCGTGAAGAGATACGTTCTTGTGTATACCTTGGTTACAGTAGTTTCCCACTGAGTGTTTCAGGACCAAAGACGGTTTTGTCTGAAGTCAAAAGGGTTTTCACACTCACGACTCAAACACAAGCTTGTATCTTCAGTGGCAGATTACTGTAGTTTCGTCTGACTTCATGGGCAAACAGAAGTGTCTACAGTAACCCTCTAAAGCTTGTCCAAACAACTTTGTTCTTGTTTTCATGGTTGCAGGGCCAAGAAAAAGATTAATATGATCTGGTTATTTATACTTCACAAGAAGATTCATCTATGACAGGATGAGGTTTGACACACTGTTGTGTGCATGTCTTTTATAACCCACGTGTTGTATACATAATTTTACTTTCTCACTACGTCACAATCAGCGGTTAAAGCTGCAGTCTACAACTATTATAAAAGTAACTTTTTGTCATATTTTATAAAACTGACACTATGTCCAGACAGTAGTACATGAGATTAGTGATCTGTGAAAAAAACAGGCTGCAGTAGTCCCTCCTACTGCCTCTACAGCGATTTGCGGGAATCCACCGTGCCCGGTAAGAACAACCAATCAGAACCAGATTAGTGTTTGATGGAGAGTCTGACATCTGTCAATCACTGCTGGCACGCGCTGCGAACCGCCCCCTCCCTCTGCTAGCAGCTAGCAGTTAGCTCTGTCAGGCATCCTCATGAGCGGCGTTACCCTGCATGGAGACCGGGAGCATCCATTCGCGTCCGCGGCTTGTTTCAACACGCAGATACCGGATGTTTACTCGCTTGATTGGAGCGAATTATTCGCGAAAATGGAGCGTATCGGAAACGTTTATTGTACTTCAAGTTTGACTATCGGAGAGGAAAGGTTTCTATAGCCACTTTCACACTGAAATTAGCGCGTCGACGCGGGTTTTTCAAAGCTGGGTTAACCCGCGATCAAATCGGCATTTGGCTCCTTTCACATCGCCAAAAAAACGCGCGTCTGATCCTCTGCTGGCAGCTGCGTTTCTCACAGATGTGAGTCTGGTGATGCAATCACGCTGCGTTCATGTTAACGATGTTACCCAGCGCAACAGAAATCTAGGCAGGTAAACAATAATTGTTGCCATTTTTCTGACTTGTTTAGCCTATTTTTAAATTAAAGTTTTGTTTAAATAAAGTAACAATGTAGAGCGAGTCAGACAGGAGTTAATGTGCTTTCTTGTTTTGCACTTTAGTCCGTCCAAACAACTCAGCGGGTGGCGGCCGATTTTCCCACAGAAGTGTCATCCGTAAATTAGCGGGTCAACCCGGGTCTGGCGTTTTCAGCGCATGCCGATCGGAGCCGAGCCGATTAAAGGCGATTTTAACCCGGGTCGCTTGCCGAGTCGATAGACGCGGACCCACATGTGGACCTTCCACCAAGGCTCTTATTAACAGGCTAAAAGTGAGAAACTAATGGAATTTTCTTGAAATAGAAATATTGTTACAAATGCAGGTTTTAGAACTTTTTTTTAACTGAATTTCCACAACATGACAACCCTAAAACACCTATATTCTTTTACAGAGGTTTTCTTGTCAGTAGTTGGAAACCATGCTCTTTTTAAAAGGGAAAAAATCCACAAATGTCTACAATTCATAGACAAAATATTGTTTTTCTTCATTTTAAAAAGGTTATCCAAAAAACAAGAAATTTTCCATTGTAATCAGGATTATTAGTTGTCTTTCTTCCATCATTTAAGGAGATCATCCATTTTCTGAACAGCTTAATCTAATCCCAGGCGGGGTACACCCTGGACACCAGCCCTAGGGAGAATTTGGAGTGTCCAATTAACATCACCTGCATGTCTTTTGACGGAAGCCGGAGAACATGCAACTCCACACAGAAAGGCTGTTTCAAGCCCCTCCTCCTTGGCCATGCATGTTTCACCTATCAGAAGCCGTCCGGGATTTGAACCCGGGACCTCTCACACCCTAAGCGAGAATCATACCTAGACCAACGAGCCACCGAATACCCAACATCTGGAATAAGATCTGGCAGATAGATTCCTGGAGCCTGCTGGTGGAAACCGGATGTTCACTCTGAGACTCAACAGCTGTCACAGACACACTGGTAACCTTCAATGCGACATTGAGGGCGCACCAACCAAAACGGACAGTCGTATTACCACACTGGAGAAGGAAAATTAACCGCTCCTTCCAGGATGAAGAATTGAGAAACAGGATGTGTAACATTGGTCTGGACATACTTCCTAAAGGTGAAATGGGACAACCCTCTGAGTATGACCTCATTTTAATTCAGTTAAATGCAATTCAATTTTATTTGTATGGTGCCAATTCATAACAGTAGTAGTACTAGTTGTTGGTCAAACATTTTTGAAAATGTGAAGTGTTGCATAAATATTGTAGTGTATCAAGTGTTGCTGGCAAACTTGACAGGTTAATTTGAATGATTTTACATTTTTTTAATTATTTTGGGCTCTAAGTGCGGTATAATCGTACAAACGGGCGGCAGTAGCTCAGTGGGTCGATTACACCCTGCTACATGTCGAAATGTCCTAGGGCAAGACTCTGAACCCTACCTTGCCTCCCGAAATGTTAGTTAGAATGGTTAGTTTCCAAAAAAGCACCCAGTATGTTTCAGTATAGGTGCTAAGTGAATGGGTATGAGTGCGTGAATGAGATATGTCATGTAAAAGCGCTTTGAGTGGTTGGCTAGCCTAGAAAAGCGCTCTACAAGTACAGTCCATTTACAAACACGCATTCACTGTCTTCCACGGGACGGGAAACATTGTTAAAAGTAAAAAGTAAAAAGTATCTCTTTGTGCTCTGAAAGAGCAACAACACACGCAGCTTTGCTGGAGGATCCCTTTTTTTCCGAGTTTGTGCAACTGGAATGTGGTTTACGTCAGAATGACGTCACCGACCCACTTCCGGTCAGAATTCCCAGACAAGTGGAACGCACCATGAGACGGAGGTCTGCAGACCCACAGGCGGGTCTTACCAACAGGCTAAAAGTGAGAAACAACCAAGTAACTTTCTTAAATAGAAATAATGACACAAATGCAGGTTTTAGCTAGCCCGGCTATCGCAACTAAAATTTTGCAAGCTCCATAGACTCTGGCCAAGAGGCCCTATTCAACAGATTTCCAAAATCTCAAAAAAGTGGAAGCCAATCAATTTTGAGCTTATCTAAAGATAAGCTCAATGCAGCGACGCGACAGGAAGCAACACCGTCAGCATTGCTAACATGGAGCAGCAGCAGCCTCTGACACAGCGGGAGATTCTGTTTTCAGCTCATTAAACGGAAAGTTCTCTGTGAAATGTGAGCAACGAGTCGCCATGGAGACATTTGTTGGAGGGAAAGACGTTTTCGTCTTGATCCCGACCGGCTTCGGTAAGAGTTAGCCCCGCTGGCTACACACAAGTCAGAGAGAAGAGTGCTGTGATTGGTTTAAGCTTTGATTGATTTAAGCTTCGACCAATCACCAACAGCGTCATTTGAAGGAGACGGGTCACCGTCCCTTCTGAGAAACAGTGTCTGTATTAATCTTGGCCAGACTATGTGCTCGCAGCAATATAGTCACGATAGCCAGGCTAGATGATTGACAACTTGGGCTGTTATGTGTCTATATTTTATATTTTTCCACCTTTTGTTTAAAGTTGAATTGCCTTTTATATATTATTTTTTGGCACTACTTTCTTTCCACTTGCTGTAGAAGTTCAACCTAATGAGAAAATACTTGTGTTTACGTGGGGAGTAGTTTATCAAATGCACACAGAAAGATTTCCCAACATAAATTCTTATGTTTGGTTTGATTTGGCTGCAGAGTTTTTGTTTGTGAAGAATGAGGACAGCAGTGGAACAATTTGACGGTGGAAGGTTTAAATAAAAGGAAACATGTTTTTTTTTTTCCTTTACAGGCTTATGTTACTGTTGCATTTTTTACCTATAATTCCTTCTATTATGCATTTCTTAGGCAGCTGGCAGTGGTGAAGATTAGAATAAATGTCTTCTTTTTCTTTTTGTTTTTCTTCAGCTATAATGCAGTACCCTTCTGAGACGGTCATCGCACATCAAAGTGAAAGTTGCTGCACCTACATCCCAAAGTGATTCAGATGGATTCAGACAAATAAAATCTTACTAACCTGCAGTGCATCACCAGTTCCCCCTGCAGACTCACTCTCACATCAGTGTACAAAAACAAGCCTTCATATCCACAAATATAAACCAGACAGACATCGTCTGGCTGCCCACAGGTCAGAGCAAGGCCAAAACTTGTTTTGATGCAAAGCTTTCTGGGAATTCTGCCTTCCCCCTTTTCCTTTTTTTCCCCCTCCTCCCCTCCTTCCACTTGCTTTTGTTTACTTTTCCAGGTCAACTCGGAGCGGTTTTGTGACTAAAAGCTTTGCCACGATGATGACTGGTGTCCTGGACGGGACAAGCAAAGGGGATTATTAGATACTTTCTTGCCATCTGAATGTTCACGCATGAATTCCTACGAGGATCTTGGAGAGGAAACTGTAACCGCCCTCTGTTGATTGATCTTAAATCATCACAGGCATGGACACAAAGTGCCAGCAGAGCCGAGGAGGAGCGCATTGATCTAAATTCAGAGAAAAGCATCCCTTGTGTTGCACTACACAGTAAAAGGATTACATTTTTAGCTTGTGTTTGGGCAGCAATCAAGCCGGGTAGTGACATTAGAAAGACGAATGGCTGGTCATGAAAAAACACTTTGAGCTGCATTATGTCATGAGAAAATATATGGAAAGTATGCTTAGTGGAAAGTGTGACAGGAGAAGTCTTGTGGGGTGGTGTTTATGAGGGTTTTTTCTGTCCTCTAACTCTCAGGTGCAGGTATTCTATCTTGTTTCTCGCAGTGCAGGAAGCCAAAAACACTCTCCTCCTCCTTTCTCTGCGAGCAGACTTGAATCCACTTGAAAGGCGTGTTGGCTTTGGACGGATCCTTCTGCTCCTCTCCATGACAAACGATAAGAAATAATAAAAAACAAATGAAATGCAGGGTGAGAATGCGGACCCTTCCCACATTTAAGGTCTTCACCTTCCTCCGTTGCCATGCCGGCGTTCTTTTTTGACAGTCTTGGTTTTTGCTAGCTGAGGCTGGGTTTGCTTGAGTGTTCCTGGCAAGTAATAAAAGGAAGAATTGTTTCTACTGGGACTTTTTCAGGTTCAGTACATTCTGGAGTTTACTGCCCCCAGGAAATAACCACAACCTCACCTTCCCTTGCCTCCAAGGATTTTGAGATAAATAAGAATTGAAGTGGAAACAATGCAAATTTACAAAGTGATTCGACTTCTTGTTTTGAACTCGTTTGGCAGCATGGAAACCCCAAAATGTCCTTGTTTTGCTCTCCATACTTTCTCCAATACGGTGGCCTGGCAGGGCAAAACAAATCAACACCCACTGAAGTTTAAAGGGATACTGTGCAACTTTTGGTGAAAGCACTTTGCACTGCAACTTGTTTTGAATGAAAAGTGCTTTTATAAAAAAAATTTGATTGACTTTTACTTTCAGACCAAAACACTTTTCCATTGTTTCCAAGTGTTTTGGTCAACTTGTAAAAGTTTTTCGGTTGATGTTAATTTGTTAATTTTTTGGTATTTTCCTGTATGTTTGGTATTCCTCTCATCAGCCATTATTTCAGTGAATACTATAGTTTTCTTTCTAAACAGTAAACAAGTTAGTACCTAGTGAAGATTATAACCTCTTCTAGCTACCGAATCTTCAAAGTTTGAGTCCTAAATAAAACCAAAATGACAGAAAACATGTTCTGTCAACTGTGAGATACCACATTGGTTTTGTATTCTGAAGGGCACAGCACTGACCCCAAGGTTAGTATAGAAAATTTCATGTACAGGACAATTTAAAGTAGTTTACATAAAACAAAAGCATTTCCAAGGGAGCAAAGAAACCATTAAAAAGTACAAAAGGGCAGCAACAAATAGCAAAGATATCACAGATGTAATTTGGGCCTAAACCATCGGAAGGACTTTAAAATCTATACCATGACTGACTGGAAAGTAGTGTAAGTGTTTTAAAATTGGCGTTATTACTTAGTCCTGATTTAAACCCAAGCAGCGGCATCTGGATGAGCTGCAGATGTTTAATGTTCTTTTTAGGAAATCTTGTTAGAAGACCTGTACAGTAATCCAGTTTACTGGAGATTAAATCAAATGAAATCAATTTTATTTATATAGCACTTTAAAACAACCAGAGCTAAGAACATAGTGCTTTACATAAAAGGAAAAGATAAATGCTTAAAGTACACATAAAAACACAATACCAAATAAAACAGAATAAAAACGGATAGAACCGATGTACAGTGCCAGATTAAAATGCCAGAGAGTAGAGGTTGGGATTAATGCAAGGGTGAGTTTCTACTGGTCTTTCTTGGAGACTAAACTTGTACTCTGTTGATGTTTCTGAGATGGTAAAAAAATAACAGATTCTGTTGAGCATGGTTGAGTATAAGCTCTTAGAATAAGTTAATCTTTAACAATAGTAATTTAATTTACTCTAGTAAGTTCGAAGTATGGTTAATTAAACTGTGGTGTGCATTGTAACTGTTATTGCTTCCTCCAGAAGTTTATTTATTAGATGCTCTGACTGGAGACACCTCGGATTATCCTTACTAGTGTGGTCATGCCAACACTTTCTGAAATCCCACTCCATATTGCATATCCAAGCATGAACAGATTTCCTTCTTTTAAACCGTTAAGATATATTTGTGTGACCTTCTTTGCATCTAAAACCTTTCACCTGTAAGATGCAGAAACTGTTATCTTAAGCTGGCACAATTAACACCACGAGTGGCTTAATGTGGATTCTAGCATGGCCGTTTCATTCCCAGATGTTCATACAGAGCTCAGGTGCCCCTCATAAAAGCTTTGTGTGTTCACCTCATAGCCAAAGATGCTAAAGAGTTTTTTTTCAAGAGTTTTTTCAAAGAATGCAGCTGTTGTA
Organism: Craterocephalus amniculus; assembly: GCA_036024015.1. Classification (NCBI taxonomy): domain Eukaryota; kingdom Metazoa; phylum Chordata; class Actinopteri; order Atheriniformes; family Atherinidae; genus Craterocephalus; species Craterocephalus amniculus. The sequence goes on along the minus strand of JAVQJG010108404.1, from coordinate 3,222 downwards.
TGGGCGACTTGCCCTTAAAGTTTTCAGCAGATTCCTGATGTGTCGCTTCGGGGAAATGGACGTAGTGCTGACGTTGGCCTCTGTTTATGATTCAGGGTGTTTTCTACACATGAAAATCTCCGGACTTCTTATTGGTAAAAGGTCTAAAGTGATTCACACTTTCACAAGTGTTTTTTTTTGTTATTTTTCTTGTGCGCCCCCATCTCCACAAACGAATGGAAACCTGTAGATTGCCAGTTGCTCTAATGCTACATAACGGTCCACATAATTGCAAAACCACATGTGAAGCAGAGCTCTTGAGGTGTGTGTGTGAGACAGAAATTAGAAACAGCCTTAAGATACAAACACATTTAAGAGGTTTAATCCGCAGGTCTGCAGTCCTTCTAAATAGCATTAGTTTGGTTCTGCTTGGAAGCAGGTACATATGCAACGTCTTATATTCTCAGCAAGACATGCTCTGGTCAATAAACATGTTGGATTTCGAGGGGGACAAAGACGAAGTAGGAATGCACTCACATGCACACGCATCCCAGCTGATGAGAAACACATGCCTGCTTTAGTTTTTTTATATATTAACATTGGCAAACTCTACATGAGTATAAAAGTGGCTTGATTTGATTCAAACGCTGCCATGTTGGAGAGCTTTCCTAAGCTGGACATAAGGTGGCGTGACTTTTTTTCCCTTGGCTTGAAATCTAATAAAGCAATCCAAGATCTTTTTTTTTTATTTTGTATGCTACCCAAGCTGTGGTCAAACCTGGGTTGAGTCCTGCAGAGCGAGCCTGGCCCCTCTCTTCTACTGTGGCTTTGCAGCTTGGAGCCTGTTCCACTGCAAGGACTGTCGGCACAGATCTGCTGTGCAGTCACATTCCCCAGGCTCCACACATGCACAGAGGCTACGCAGTGGGTTAGTGGGACAATGCTCAGTGTGTGCGTTTGTCTGGGGTTCACTTTTATTTTGATCCATAAGCCCACCGGTGATCTGATATACAGCAGGATACAAGGAATGGATGATTGCACAGTTGGCATGGCCTTTAATGGGGATTTTTCATTGGGCTGCTGCATGTTGGGAAGTAGCAAAAGAAGCTAAACTATTCAACATGCATCCATTAAAAACATCCACCAAGTAAAAACTAACTTTTATACCTCCAGCCACTACACATATCATATACTTCTCCTTTAAAGCACATCTTATGGCTTGTAGAGCTCTTCAGGTGCATTCCACATTAAGCCGTGCAGTATATCATATATCTTGAATAATACGCCGTCATTTGATACACCAACAGCCAGTTGGCAAGTAAACCTACACGGGGCCGACAGTTCCTCGTGGCCATTTGGCAACCGTTCAGTGTATTATTTTACAGTTAAACTTTCCATGAGGCGCACGCAACGAGATGTTATTTGCAAACAGGGAGGAAGCTCGGTGCATGTCTAAATTTGAATGTTTCTGGAAAAAATAATATCCCCCTTTCAGGAGTGCCAGCTTTTAAGAATGCAATTTCTTCTTTTTAGAAAATAACATCCCGTCTTTGGAAAAATAATCCCCCCGTTTTCCAAAGCCCTAGCAGCCCAGCCAGTCGGCGACGGAAACAAAGGAAGCTGACGCTTGAAGGGGCATAAATCTCAATGTGCTTGCCAAAAAAGCGAAGTTTAAAACAACAGCTGAGAGATGCTGACAGAGAGGTTGGAAAAAAGCCTGCCAGATTATATATGCCATGTTGCGCAGCAGAGCTGACCTCTGCTTCCTTTTAACATGAAACGTTCCAATGTTTTCATCGCTGCTTTTATTGAATTATGGTTTTGCCTTGTAGCTGTACAATAAATATGCTTAAACTTCGATTTGCAATTATTTTAGGTTTGCATCTTAATTTTTACAACGCTCCTAATATTGAGATAACCCCTGACACCTTGCAGAGTCGGTGAAATGATCTGTGAAGCCACCTGATCTGCTCCCAGACTGAAACACAAGACCCTGGTCATGTTTGCTCAGCTGAAGAAACGGAAACGTGTGAAGCCTTGCGACCAAAAGACAACGTGGGTGAAGGGAGCATGGATTAGATTAGCATTTCAGTGCAGGGCAAGCTAACATCTGCTGTATGAAAATGTAAGTGTTTAGCTAAGATTCATTTTTATTTTTCAAATCATTCTGTTTCAAGACCACAGAAAAAGGAAGATATATCATTACTTATGGCCACCCTGTTACAGCTTATGCTTCATATTCATAGCTTATTTATTCATCATGTATCTTAGAGCATGTTTTAATAAACCAGTTCACCCATTACTTTAAGATGTCAAACCTATCTGAACACAGTGAAACCAATTTTATAGACTTTTGTCTATTCTGTTACACTACAGTTTCACAAGGCACCACAACGATAAGCAGCGGATCCTGCCAGTGTTTAACTGTGTGTTAATAGAAAAAAAATTAAAATGGCATAATGATATTCCAGTTATGGTCCGTTTGTCAAAAAATCTTTTAGTTCTGGGAGATTGAGACCTTCTTCCATGCACTGTTCTTAAGGTCCATCCACTGATTACTAATATATCGGCCAATCACAGGATAAGTAGCTTAAAAAGCCAGGTAGTTCACCAGTCACTTTTTACGGAACAATTATTAGTTGTTTGGCTGACTGGATATTTAAACACGTGGACAAAATTGTTGGTACCCCTCAGTTAAAGAGGGAAAATCCACAATTCTCACTTAAATCACTTGAAACTTACAAAAGTAACAATAAATAAAAATTCATTGAAAATTAAATAATGAAAATCAGCCATCACTTTTGAATTGCTGATTAACATAATCATTTAAAAAAACAAATTCATGAAACAGGCCTGGACAAAAATGATGGAACCTCTATAAAAGAGGAAAACTATTTGACCAGACTGACATGATTAACTCAGGTGTGTCCTTTAATTTATATCACAGGTGATTCCAAAGTCATAGTCAGTCTGCCTATTTAATGGGAGACAAGTAGTCACTCTGCTGTTTGGTGAAAAGGTGTGTACCACACTGAACATGGACAACAGAAAGCGAAGGAGAGAATTGTCCCAGGACATCCAAAGAAAAAAATATAGACAAACATCTTAAAGGTAAAGGCTATAGGACCATCTCTAAACAGCTTGAAGTTCCTGTGACAACAGTGGCTCATATTATTCAGAAGTTCAAGACCCACGGGACAGTAGCCAACCTCTCTGGACGTGGCCGCAAGAGGAAAATTGATG
>JAVQJG010108377.1:0-15831 GCA_036024015.1 Craterocephalus amniculus | reverse complement strand
ATGTTCCTATCTCCCTCCAGATGTTCCTATCTCCCTCCAGATGTTCCTATCTCCCTCCAGATGTTCCTATCTCTCTCCAGATGTTCCTATCTCTCTCCAGATGTTCCTGCTCCTATCTCCCTCCAGATGTTCCCACTCCTATCTCCCTCCAGATGTTCCCGCTCCTATCTCCCTCCTCTCCTCACTAAAGCAGCTTCTTGGCTTTATTCCAGCCATGGAGGACCAGGAGCTTCTTCTAGAACTTTCTGCTCACTGCTTGATCTCTGGCTGCTCCTGATTGGATGTTACCCTGAATGGAAGCTCTCTGATTGGTGGAGAGCTGGACAGGAAGTGGCTTCCAGGTGTAAACAGAGTCTCTTAGCAACCAGGTAGAGCTGGTGATGCAGATGTGATAAATAATGGTGTTACTATGGATCATCATGCTGGGTTTAGCAGATAGAGGCTCTGAATAAACCACATGCTGCAGCTGGACGGGTTGGAAAGGTCTGAAAAAATTTCATAGTGTCGTGTTTTCAAAGTGAGCTCCTTTACTCAGAGCGAAGACGAAAAGCTGCCCGACCGGAACGTCTCCCTTCCTGAATCCGGATATACGATATACATCTGGATGTGTTTCTTTTGGTCGGTTAACAAACGACACAAAGTCCTGATGTTTCTGAAAGTCTCGATAAATCAGAGGAATGTTGGAAACTGAACAGGGTTGCTGCACATCCTGAAACCTGGATCCATGCTTGGATCAATGCTTCAGTAGCGGCGTTTCCATGCACAGATAGTCCATCTGTCCGAGTTAAATCAGTCTGATTCCAGCCGACACGTTTCCACAGACGCTGGATAAAACGATCCATCGTGTTTACATGATGGACAGATTCAGTACACCCTAATCCTTTCTGGACGCGGACAGACAACTAGTTCGGAAAAAGGAAGATCTTTCTTTTTTTTAAATTTTGAAACTTGTGACGTCAAAAAGCTCAATAATCCTAAAACTCTTTCAGTTTTCATCAAAAACATGGTTTCTGCCACAGTCCTATAGTTATGTTGCTACTCATGTTTACGTCCTCCTGAACCCGGGCGGCTTAGCTCAGTGGACAGAGAATGGGCATGAATGGGTGGATGTGACATGCGATGTTAAAGCGCTTTAAGTAGTCACATGACTAGAAAAGGGCTCTATAAGTACAGTCCATTGACTTGTTTCGTCACGTAACCCTCCACCTGGTTCCAGCGCGCTCAGAAACAACATCCACCCAGAACGACCGGATTGTTTTCATGCTGATTTTTCCCTGATGATCCGATCTTGGAAAGGTTTAAACCATAGATATACATAATAAAGGCTAGATGAGTCGCCCGCGCTGCCGGCCAATGGAGTGGAACGTCCGCACTGGTCGGCCATCTTTTCACAGGCAGCTTGCTCACCTTTAACGTTGATTTAATGGGACGTAGTTTTTAATAACCATAACTTCACCATAAATTTTATACCAATTTTCACACCGCTTGATTTTTTATAAACGTCAGACATGTGGTTTGGACTATGGATACTTATGAATAATTATAACAGTGAAGTTTTGTAAGAAAATAAACTGACAGGGGCAATTTTTTACACAATGAGAAGCGTTTACGATAAATCAAAGTTTGTAATGTCTTTCAAATAAAACTGAATTGAACATAATAAGTTACCGCAGACAAAATGATCAAAAATGGATGAAAACATTCCTGTTTATTAAGTTTGGAGTAACATTTTATGTGGTAATGCATTCTGGACATTTTAAAAGATCAATTCTTCTCAGAAAGTATTTTTCTGAACAGTTTAGTCTCCCAAACGTTACATTTGACATCACTGCTGATAATATTGTGATTTATTTTAGTATAGATAAGAAAATCACTTTTCCTCAGATTCAAGCTGGTCTGTGGTAAGATGGCCGCCAATGATGCCGTCGGAAACCCCGCCATGAAGCATCTAGCCTTTATTATGTATGTCTATGGTTTAAACTCCCTCCCTTCAGAAATTCTTTCTGATCGAGGTCGATCATATCAGCTGAGGTGCTGATATGACACATTTTATTCGGATTGGACTTTCGATCGGATCAAAAGTCTCCATGGAAACACAGCTATGACAGTAGTAGTAGTATTGGTAGTATTTACAAGCATCCTGTTGTTTCCTGACAGCTGACTTCACGTGTCTCATGATGCCAGGCGTGATGGTCGCTTTGCTTATTTGCATGTTCAGGAAGCAGAAACGTCCAAACAGCAGCTGCATTCAGAAAAGTCTGATGAAAAGAACTTGTAGGCATCAGGAGCTGGAACCAGACCAGAAGCTCGCATCCCCTTTCCATTCTTCCATTTAAACAGTAATGCTACCATTATGCTTGTATTTCTGAGTTTTTGTTTACTTTTAACCCCAGAACATGAAAAAATATAATCAGGACCCATATTTGCCAAAAAACTGCCCATTAAATGTGAGTCAGTCAGATTGATTCAGCAGGAACACAGAACCAGCTGGAAATGAAGCTTTTAGATTCGGAAAACACGACACAGCAGCCGGACCATCGTTCTGCTGCTTAAAGCCCCACAAGTAAATGTTTTTTTTTTAAATTACGCTTTTTTTCTCTTCTTTAAAAAAACTGTTTTCTATAATGCCCAACAATACAATAAAAAAAAATTCAATTAAAAATATAATTTTTTAGTTTTAATTTAATTTAGGATAACATGACGCAGCAACCGGACCATCATTCTGCTGCCTAATGGCCGACAAGACCAGCAAAATATGTTTAAAAAGAAAAAAAACAACATTTAGGGATTTTTAGGAACTTTTTTTTAACAAAAGAAAAAAGATTTGAAAATCTCAACATTAATGTGGATTTATTTTGTCTGAAACAGAAGACGTGGCGACGGCATCGAAAATAATCTATATTTTTATCTTTGGAGAATCAGAAACTAGTGGGAGATGTGGAGAAATGTGGAGAAATGGGAAGAAATGTGGAGAAATGTGGAGAAATACGATGATTTCGTTCATGTTCGGCGGCGTCCAGCTCAGCCGGGACAGGGTGCAGCGAAACATCCATGATGTTTTCCTGCAGACAGGAGCTCTGATCCTTATTTACCTCCGTGACGTTGGCTGTAGGTGTGAGTGGGAACGCTCTGCGCTCCGGGTGAATCTGGCTTTAAACAAAGTCCGATGAGATAAAAGGCTGCAGCGGGGCGTGAAACCAATGTTGTGACAATATGATTTCACGGCCACTGATGCAGAAAAATGACTCAGACGTGGAGCTGCAGAGCTTCCCACATCCTCTTTTATCCGGTTATTTATTGTTGTTTCTATGGGAGCAAAACGATGCCGACGGGAGACGGAAAAGGTTCGGAAAGCAACCCGGAACGTTTACCCAACGCTTAGCGGAGGAAAAACCACGAACTCTCCGATGAGATCAACCCCTCTCTGTGTGTGTGTGTGTGTGTGTGTGTGTGTGTGTGTGCATGGATCAGCTGGCGTTATGCAGGATTTTATTTAAAGTCGGGGCAGGAAGGAAGTGGAGTGGCAAACATCCTCCTGAGGCCGAGCTGCGAGCATAACGCACACGAACTTCACGCATGACCTTCCCCACGTGTGTGTGTGTGTGTGTGCGTGTGTGTGTGTGTGTGTGTGTGTGTGTGTGCGTGTGTGTGTGTGTGTGTGTGTCAGGCCCAGCTACTTTTATTTTATAACAGGGTGGCAAACATGTGGCCCAGGGCCGAAACCGGCCATTCGAGGGCCCAATCTGGCCACAGCATGTGTTTGGTAAATATGGAACGAATAAATATGAGAAAACATTAACATTACGATACATTTACATTAATAATGTAAATCAGTGGGAAATGAAAAACATTATAAAAACTGATGACACGTGTCCATATTGTAATTTTTTGGAGAATGCAGTTGATAAATAGTTTCTATAAAAAGTGGAAATACAGTATGAAAAGAAACTAATAAAAGGTTGTCGGTACGAAATAATTACTTTTTTTTTTGTTACTGCATCGAGGTCTTTTCTTTTTTTCTTTGTCAACAAAAACAGAGAAAAAAAAAATCACATGAAACGTAAAAGCAAAAAAAGAAAATAATGTGATAAAAGGAGGGATGGGGTGAACAGATAAAGCTTAACCAGCGGTTCGGGTCCAGATGTGGCTGTGAGACAAACGCGGGTTTGGTATTTATTCGGTATTCACTATTAAAATGGTTTATGAAGCATTTTGTGTCCGTTGGATCATAAGTGGCGAGTTACTGGTCTGAAATGGTCCGCTACGTCTTCCTGCATGTTTGTTCACGTAGATGTGAAGCCTATCTTTATGTAAAATACTGCCGTAAAGCGTCTAGTTGCAACGTAAACAACAGAGCTTCATATGAAATGATAAAACTTTCTATCGTCCAGACGATATATCGTCTCACCGCCCAGCCCCGAGTCCATGTGACGGTTAATTATTTAACTGTTTGTAGGATGACGTGAGTCGGGATTACGGCACGCAGGTGGGAATGTGACTGTGTATATTTATAATAAATCCCAGATATGGAAAGTTCCTCGGACCATGATGTGGAACGCTGGATTTTTCTGGGATTAAATGTTTATGCTGGTCTGGAAGCTGGAATAAAGGTTTAAATGAATAAATACGTAATAAATTACAGAAATCTTAGTAGAAATTATCAGATGAAAGCAAGAAGTATATTAAGGTAATTTACAGGTTCTGTCTCACTTTGTTGGTAGCGAGGCCAGCCGCGTTTCAGGAACATCGGGCTGAAGTCGGTAAACTACAGGTGAATCATGAGGTCAGAATAACTTTGGTTCTGTCTCTGGACCCTCTGCTTCCTACGATGTTTCGTGTCGTACCAAACCACTGAGAGTGGCGCGGTAAGTTTTCATTTCTGCTTCTGTTTACAGCCCTCACTTCTGCTGTTTAAAATGTATTGTTTATGCTTTTCATTCATGATAAAGAAAAATCAGAGGCTTCTATTTATTATTTTTGTTTAGTTATGAACATTTTTTTTTCCAGTGAAAACGTTTCGGCATTATTATGGCAGCCTCATTTTATTCGTAGAAATCGTCCTGGAAATGACTTTATTGTTTATCGCAGTCATTCCTGAGGCAATGAATGGCAAAGTGAACTTTGTTATGACGTCAGAGCCTCCTCATAATGAAATGACGTGAGAGGTCAGTCCAGCACGGATCCCGTTTCACACACAACACCGGTGTTTTCACCCTGATCTGGATGATGGGCCCGGAAGATCCACAGAACCAGGCCCGGTGCAGGCCCACGTCATCCGGAGATGTTCTGGACTTTCTGGACTGCAGCTCACGTGCGCGGTGGGATGACATCACACCGGGAAACGATCAAAACAAAGACAGGCGCCTCCTGTCCGATAATGGATCTAGGCGGCGTTGTTTGGTTTCCGTGCATTCGGACAGGTGAGGTGTCGTCATCGCGCAATTCGACCTGGCCGTGACGTCACACGCGCGCGAGCGAACATCACGTTTAGGAGCGCAACGGGTCTCGCTAAGCTGGTTAGCAGCGTCGCATCGGGCGGGGAGCGCGAGGCGCCGCTTACCTGCAGCTCAGCCCGCTCCACCTCCCAGTGCGCGCGCTCCACCTCGAACCGGGCCCACTCGTGCTGGAGGAAGTGCAGGATCCCCGGGACGCTGTAGTGCGCGCGGGCCGCCTCTCCGCCGCCGAGGTCGCCGGGCTGCGGGGCTCTGAGGGTCCCCCCGCCGGCCGAGCCCGGGTTGTTGTTGTTGTTGAAGAACACACCGGGGCCCGCGTGCTCGTCCATGGCGGCACCGGGACGGACCGCAGCTGTCACGCGCTTCCGTTAAAAATCCTCTGCGGCGGAACACAGTCCATCAATAGTCCGCGCGCTGGACCGCACAACTCCTGCGTGAACCAGCTGTCAAACGAAGATCCGTCAAGTTACCGGAAACAACACAACAAGCACACTTCCGGTCCGGACTTTCAAAATACAGCTTGTTAACTGTTGCAACTCAGTGAGAAAAGTGGATATTGGCTGTCCAAAAAGTCGCTAAATTACATCCGCCTGGTTCATATGAAAAGAAATAATTTCGTGGGAGACACAAAGAGTGATAAAAACCCACCTTAAATATGTTTATAGCAAAAAATTAATAATTAAATAAAGAACTTTCTGCAATATTTTTAGTTAAGATTAATCAGGGGCCTCCGGCATGTTACAGTAAATTTGACTCTCAATGTTGTTGTCCTCAATATTTTTTTAAAACATCATTATTATGGAGCAGTAAGATGGGCGGATCAGCCAGCAGGAGGATAGAGCAGCTGATGACGGAACCGGGAGCTGCAGAACCCGCTGCTCACGAAGAAAAAGCAAACTACATGCTTTTATGCTGGTCTCCAGAAATCTCCAATTACTCATGAAAAAGTCGCTAGAGCGGTCTGAAAAGTCGCTAAATACGTCGGCTGCACAAGGGCAAAACTAAACAATTCAAATAAATTTTTAAAAAGTTAAAATCTCACCTGCTTAACAGTAATATTTTATTTGAACTTTTTGTTTTTATTGGAGCTTCTTTAAGCACTTTTTTATCATCATCATCACTATTATCACTATTGTCATTATGATCATCATCGATACTATCATTATCATTATTATCATTATTATAATGATATTAATATTAGACAGAGAGAGAAATGCTGAGAAAATGTGGAAGAATTGTTCCAGTTGTTTCATTAAGTTAATGTTTCTGCTCTTTGCTGTTGTTCTATTTATTATGGATCATTTCTAACTGTATCAGGTCTCATGGTTCTGTGCCGGGAAACTCAGAGGCCTGTCCTACGAAGCGTGACTAACTATCTCTCCGTTACCTGGGTGGACTTGCCAGACCTCCAGGATCCGGGTCAGCTGTTCTACGAAGCTGGTTCTGAACCCGGTTATCAGTGCATGCAAACATAAAAGGGGCGGAGTCTGCAGGCAGCATCTGACCAATCACAGAGAACCTTGCAGAGCCTTCTGTGTCACAATGGAGATGCAGACAGTTGTCATTCAGAAACGTGAAGAATTTTATCGTCCAGCCCAGGAGTAAGACTGTTGCCGCAGCAACACCCAGGAAGGATGCTGGAGGAAAACTAAATCTATTCATCTGTGGATCGCAGCACTCTGACCACTCAGTTTCACTTCATCACGGCCCAGACGAGTCGAGCAGCTTCCTCACTTCCTCAGACAGCCAGCACGAATTTTCATGAAATCTCAGAAACTGAATGAGCAACAGGTGATGGATTTGTGGGTGATCCTGATCCTGTCTGCCCTGGTGATACATCCTGGTAAGAAGTTTGGACCTGGTTCCAGTTCTGTGCTGGGATCCAGTCATTCACAGCTGCTCTTATTTTGAAAAAACATGCGCCTAACATTACTGTATGTAACAAGTTCAAGCTTAACTCACCTGTGCGATGACGTCAACCCTCTTCAGCCCCGCCCACTATTCTGAATCTCCTCAGGTTATTGGCTGGCGGCAGATGATTGACAGCTTCCAATCTGAGTGAATGAGAGGAATAGAAACATGATGTAAGCAGTGATGGAGTGGGAACAGAGTAGATAAATAAGTCCTGCGCTGTAAAATTATGCGGGGGAGCTTCACCTGCGGCACAGTGAGTCATCCGTTCATTTAAAAGTGTAAAAACAAAGAATGTGGTGATGTGAAGGATCTACACAGAGACAAGCAGCAGCTTTTCTCTTCATGATGATGATGATGATGATGATGATCTTATTATATGACAAAGATGTTTGTTCATCGTGATCCTGCACTGGTGAGATACTTTCATTTGGACACAGAAATCTTCTTATTTCCCACCCACATTCTGAAAATTTGAGACAAAAAAAGTTTCTGGATGTTTTTCAAACTTGATATGAATTAAAAGAAAATTGCAAGTATATTTCTGCAACACATTCAGGAGAAGGAAAATTAAAGGTGCTTGAAAGCATTATAGGGAAAGTTCGTTTTTTTTCAACCTGGACCTGTTTTCTAGCATGAAATACGATCATTTACTCACCCAGACATTTTGGTGTAACTTGAACTCCGTTAGGAGATTTTTAGATCCACTTGTGATCATTTTTCAGCCAGTATAATGGGAATGAACAGGGCCAGCTCACACAGCCTCTGATAAGGCAATTTCTGCTACAAATCTCTTTTATTTCATCAATAAGTTGTTATGAATCGCTGGTCCGGTCCCTCTGTGAGCTCCACGCGGCTTGGAGTTGTGTTTTTGTGGTGATCCGTCGCTATTCACAGCCTGGATGAGACATCATTGAAGTCCTTACTCCAAATTAATGGCTGTAAATAATGACGGATCACCACAAAAACAAACTGAAACTAACTTATCCTTTAAATACTGTTATTTTTTATCCTCTTTCTAACTTGTCTGGTGTTGCTGCTGCAGAATGAGGGTCTGGCTGCTGGGCTGGGCTGAGTAAATGTGCTTGGCCGAGAGGAGCTTAACAGGTTAAAAAAAAATGAATTCTGTTTTTCCAATATTTTTTGTCACTGAATTTTTAAGATATTCCTGGACTGGAGGGGACAGAAAAGGGATAGAAAGAGAAGAAATCGCTTTGAAGTTACAGTAACAGCTGCTATGTGGATCCATTAAAGACAGAAACAGAAGACAAACTCCGTTTCAGTGACGTTCTACGAAGCTACGTCTCTCTGCGACATTCACAGGAAGCTAACCTGATGGTGTGTCACAGCGACGACAGTAAGTGATGTCATCACCAGTTTGTCAGACTTCCCGTTGCACCAACACAGAAAAAATAAATATCTCCAAACAACTAATGTGTGAGCGTCTACAGGTGCTGATAAATCCAGGAAATCTCAGACTCAGTGTAGCGACGAGCACTATTTACACCCAGAACTGAATAAAACCACATAAATGTTTCTCTTTTTTCACAATCAAACTCGTAATTATGATAAAACAACTCACTGGTGTTTATACTGGAACACACTGGGACAGCAGCTGTATTATAAATCGTTTTAATAGAGGTCCAGGTCGCAGACATCTTTAGTATCTCAGGCTCATCTGAGAATTACGAGATCGTCTCATCTCTTCCGGACTCATTATCTTGGAATTCCGAGTTCTGTGGACACCTGGAACGCCTGGAATGTCCCAGTTTTCCATCTCCTGCTTCAAAAGAATTCCAGCTAACCCTGTAAAACCAGTAAAAGGGATGTAATTGACCTGTTTTATGTGTTAAACCAAACCCAGAATGATGTGGTTTTTACTCATGTGATGAAACCAAAAGCAGGAAAGTTCGGGCATGTGAGAAGGCCCTTCACGGTGGCCGGGGCCTCCTGCCTGGGGGCCCATGGAAGTCCTGTGCGCGGCCCTGGGAGCTGCTGCGGCTCTAACTAGATTAAATCCGCAGATGATTGGCGCTGTGACTGCGGCCATGTGCTAATCAGCTGATGCGCAGCAGCCGCCAGTATTTAAGCCCCGCCGCGGCGCCTCGGCCACAGACCCGCAGCATGCCGCCCTTTGACAAAACCCCGCTGCAGAGCAAGCCCTTCAAGCAGAGGAAGAGCTTCGGTAAAAGTCCCGAGCGCCACGCACGAGCCTCGCAGCGGGAAGTTCACACAGGTCACTCACTGTTTTCTTCTCTGTGCGCAGCTACGAGGAAGCAGGAAGTGGCCGGGATCCGGTCCAAGTTCCCCAACAAGATCCCGGTAAGTGCGCGCGGAGATGGGGAGCGTTCACCCGGAGAGGGGGCCGCAGAGGCGGGTAACGAGCCCGCTCCTTCCCGCAGGTCATCATCGAGCGGTACGAGAGGGAGAAGTATCTGCCTCCGCTGGACAAAACCAAGTTCCTGGTGCCGCACGAGCTCACCATGACCCAGTTCGTCACCATCATCAGGTACAAGCTCCTCGCGCATTTAAAAAAGTTTTTTTTACTTGATGATTCTGGCTCCTGGAAACTTACGAAATGTGCACTTTAACTAAGGCAGACAGTTATTTAACCTGCTTATAGATTAATCCATTTCTAGTTTAATGGTTCTCTTTTAAAGATTTTTCTTTTGGTTCTTATCACCCAGTTATATTTTAGTCACATTTAGCCATTCTGTGATTTTAGGTATATTAGGTTTTCATTAAAGCTCTTTTTTTTAAAAATGTTTTTAAATATTTAAACTTCTAGGCTAACAAAGCTAAAAGTTTGGATCCCGGAGGTAAATTTAAATGTTCAGGTTTTTAAAATGGCTTTTGTTTTTATTTTCCCTGGAGTCCTTGTGTTGGAATTTCATTTTTATCAGAAAAGCTCAGCCAATTTAATTATCTGATAGCAATTGTATAAAAAATAAACCTATTTAATTTGTTCAGCTTGGCCGTTTTTTAAAATCAGATTTATTCAAATTTCTGTTGAATCTGACTCAAATTCAAGGAAAAACGACTTTAAAAAGGGAAGTTGTTGCAAATGAAATTGATCCCAGTGTGGACTTGACCCAGCTTTACTGATTTTGGCTGTATATTAGGTTTTAGTTTCCACGATTCGAGCAGTTTTACTGCATCATACAGTAACTTTCTCCCCAAAAGCCAAGAAAGGAAGAGAGAAAAAAATTCTCAACTTTGTCTAAATATAACATCAAGCGTGAAACGTAGGTTATATTTTATCTGAACTTTCCATGAGTCCTAAATTATTCCAGAATGTCTATCTTAGAGTTTAACTCAGTTTAATGAGTTTTATCTGGTCACCAGTTCTAAATGGGCTCAGCTGAGTTAAACTGTTTGGACTATTGAATCCAGGTTGATTTGATCTGATTGGCTGCATCGTACCTGCACACTGGGTTGTCCAATCAGGAGACCTGTCCGTCTGGGTCCGAGAAGCGGGCGCCTGCTGATGGGTCTGGTATAATTCCTGGAAATGAGAAGCCAGCCCTGGCTCATTAGTCTCCTGACTCCGGTCCCGCGCTGCTCCTGCACATTTTCCAGATGTTTGCGGCTGGTCATGATGACTCAGCAGAATGTGGGGCACTCACATGCTGCGCGCTGTTGGCCAACTTTAATGTGACACGCTGAACGTCGATGCGTAAGTGCGAGCAGACCCGAGCTTTCCTATAAATCAACAGCTCTGAAAGATTTTTCTCTGAGCTGTGAGACAATTTCTGAGCTTATCAGGAGTTTCTTCATCACACTGACTGAATGATTCCTGGGGGAGGGGGCCCAAAGTCCAGGTCCGGCAGCTCAGCAGGGAGCCTCAGACAGGCTCTGATTTAAAACTGAGCCGCAGAGTTTAGTTCTGTAAATTAAGTTATTTAATACAAAAATTGGTGGTTATGGGGTTTTTATTGCTTCCTTCCAGATTTCTACACTTCCTATTTTTTTACTTTGTCATCACTCCTCAGCAGAAAGTTTCACTGAACTCTGCAAAAGTCAGGAGCAGCTTTTCAAGGAAAAAATGGGAACTCTAATGTAAAATTTTGGAACCAAGGCTGGGATTCCATCAAAAATTAATCTAATTAGAGGCCGTAGACCATGGCAGTGTAAACGTAAAAATAGATCCCTTATATCAGCAGCTACAGTCCATGTGTGTGAGTACCCCATAAAGCAGCCTCCCAGTAGCTGTCCCAGAATGACCCATTGAAGCTCGTCACTTTAACATGTGTAAGGCTGGGTTTATGTTTGTGTGGCGGGACTAACGGAGGCTACGCCGGGTCACTGTCTTTTCCGGCTCTGCAGGCAGCAGAAGGCTGGTACCGGCCATTAAACTCAAAACATTATAATGTTTCAACATACAGATTTACAATCTATTGATTTCATGCAGTGCTCAGTCTCCATGGGCCGATGTTAGATGAATGAGGAGAGCTTATCGTCCCAGCCCTAATCCAGTAGCAATCATTCAATCCTGAATTTACTGTCCCTTTTTTTTTTTTTTATACTGATGTTTTAAGGTCCTGCATTTTAATTCAATGATTTTGTTTCTTAGTTTTGACTCAGTGGGTATTTATCAATTTGTTCATATACAGATATTGGCTATTTATCTTTTTTTTATTTTAAATAGACTTTCTAAACCGCATGAATTGTGTATAATTGGTTAAATCAGTGCACTGACAAAAGTTCTGTTGCTTGGAACACTGACTGACTGCGATTTTAATGTGTTTAATCCATTTAACCCTTACTTTTTTTGGTAATTGATGCCAAAAAATCACAGCTCTGGTTGTAGCATTCAGGATCAGTGAGACTAGAAGCTGGTTAAGCACTCAGTGGTTCAGCGCCACCTGGATCAGTGGTGGCATAAAAAGGAAAAGTCTGCAGCCTCCGACCGATCGGAGAACCCTTACATGCTTCACCACGAAGGAGTACACTGTTTATCTTCAGAAATGTGAAAACGCAACATCCAGGCAAGGAGCAACAGTTGCCATGGCAGCAGGCAGGAAATCTGATGGGATGCAAAGTCCTGAAATCATTGGACATTAATGGGCCAATGGAAACAGAAATGGGATCGGCTGAAAACGGCCGGATGCTGCAACAACTGTTACGGACGTATTTAACATTTTCAGGAAGTCTCAGAACAAGCAGCAAGCGACTGAGCTGGATCTGAGATGCTGGAGTTGTTTACGTAGGTCAGGGGTGTCCAAAGTTGGTCTTCAAGGGGCTGCTGTCCTGCCGGTTTCCCATGTATCCCTGCTTCAACACACCTGACTCAAATCAAATGTGTCCAGCAGCAAATTAAGTTCTTCAGTTATTGATATAAGTCAGGTGTGTTGGAGCAGGGATGCATGGAAAACCTGCAGGATTGTGGCCCTTGGACCAAAGCTGGACTCCCCTGATGTAGGTGGAGGTGACATCCAGCTGAGGATCAGCTGATACTTGGCATTTAGAGTAGCTGTAACCTCATCTCTTCACCCGCTGCCCCATAGCAGCTGCTCAGTACTTCCATCCCAGCTCCTCCAGTTAACCCTTCATGTCCACATGGGGTCTTGTTGGTGCTGAGATGGCTCTAATGGCTGCTCAGCATGGGGCGGGCTCACCTGGACACCTGAGGTAGAGTCTCCATCACACGGTACATGACATGCTGACCCTGATCCTTACAGCTGCTCCGTGCCTCCAGTGATGAGGTCTTGCCCAAGGGCACAGCAGTTGACTGAGGCGGGAGCGGGAATTGAACCACTGACTGAACTATGCCAACCATCTGAGCCATTGCCTCTTTGGACAAATGTTGCCTCCAGTTACAGGATTTTCTGTAAATGATGTTCAGGTTTGACACAGTGGGGGGGGGGGTGATGGAAACGTACTTGTTGTGCAGGACTCTGTAGGCTGGATAATGTGAGCGGGCGTTCCGAAGCAGAGATGGTGTCCTAACCCGCCGACCGACCGTGGACCCCCCGCACTCAAGTCTCCAATGGCCACAGTCAAACTACTGAAATGCTGTGCTGCACGTCTCAGAACCTGCTTGTGGTAAATATAAATTCCTCCCTGACGAAGGTGTAGCTGTGCGTTCCCTGACTTCTTGCTTCTGCTGCGTTTTGAACATCATTGGCTCAGGTGGAACCGAACGCCAGCAGTTCTTCTATACCTGAACTCTTCCTCTAAGATCCGCCCAGCAACACAGACCAGATGGAGGTTTTCTAAGAGCCGATTGGTCCGGAGGTGTTCATTGCATGTTGCCATGGTGATGCATCACGATAAGTTAATCCGCATCAGTACAGTTAACCCATAAGAGAGAACCCAGCTTTGGGTTCAGTCATCTGGTGTGAACCAGGTTTTATGTAAACCTGGGCTCAGTCTACATGCTGGAGGGGAGAACCTCAGCCTCGGATCAAACAAGATGAAAAGTGTCACTAGCGATTGTTTTGGTTGATGTGATCGTCTCTGGGTGCAGTTTAGGCATTTAAGCTTCCTGCCATGAAGTCAGCACTTTTTTTTATTATTTTTTTATAAATTGGATAATGAACACAAACCTTCCCCTTCCTACAACCCATGGAGTTTCTTGGCCCGAAGCGTTGAATCTTGATCATCGGGTAGAGGAGAGATGCAGGACTGAAATGTATCGGCTCTTTCTGGAATGAATTTCTGCTCCCCACCTTTTTGAACCGAATTTCTGAGGTTTATTTTAAAACTGTCTCTCAGGAACCGTTTTGATGCCAGCCCAGTACCAGGGCGGGGTCCGTGTGGTTCCTGGACTGCTGGAACAGGGTCTGGGTGGTTTCTAACGTCTGTCTTGTCTCCCAGGAACCGCATGGCGCTGCTGCCCAGTCAGGCCTTCTACCTGCTCATCAACAACAGCGGGCTGGCCAGCATGTCCCTGACCATGGCCCAGGTCTACAAAGACCACCAGGACGAGGACGGCTTCCTCTACATGACCTACGCCTCGCAGGAGATGTTCGGACACTGACCCAAAGCTGCTTGTTTTATTTCCTGCTCCAGGCTGCTGGTCTGACTCGGCTGTAAATACAAAATATTTTTATATCCTGTAAAATTCCACGTTTTTTGTTTTTTGTATGTTGATGCTAATAAATGTGAACGTGGGAAGCAAACTAAGCCGGCTGCTTCAGGAACTTTTTAAAACAATGCTGCTCTTTAAATTTTTAATCTGGATGCTCATGATGCATTCAGGGCCTTGTGTAAAATGTAGTGTTCATGATTTTATATTAACACTGGGTAAATTTAATGTTTTCACACTGAGTCTTAAATGTTCCAAAGCTGATTAAAATAAGAGAAACTTGATGTGAGTGGAAGTGTTTTTTGATCAGATATGGCTGATCACACATTGGGTCTCCTGAGTTTGGAATCTTGCTGGTCTTCAGGTGATTTTATTTTATTTTTTTTTTTTTTTTTTTCTTGACCTGCCCCAACTCTCAGGATGACTTTTTTAAACTTTTCTCTGAAATGCTTTAGAATTCAACGTGAGCAGGCTGAAAAAATTCAAAAATAAAAAAATTCAATTGAAACCACCCCACCCTGAATTGTAACATGGGGTAAAGATTTATTTGCATATTTTTAAATAAATCTCACACAATCTCAGCGACCCCTTGAATCAAAGATAAGATCATTGAGAAACTTGTTAAATCATTGAGCAGCTCAAAGGGTTATGTAAACAACTGTTGCCATGCCAACAAGTTGGTCCAGTGGGAGGAAAAACCCCTGAAATACTTAAACACATCAAAGGAATGGATGATTTCAGAGTGAACTGCAGGGTGAATGTTGACAAATGCAGACTCTGCTGCCCCCTGGTGTTTAGGAAGTGTACTGACTGGTTTACTCGGGATCTTCTGGTTCCTTCTGAACCCACCAGATCTCCCAGGTCATCAAGGTCAGGTCTAATTCCTGGGGCCTCATTTATCAACAGTGCGTAGGAACATGTGTATATTCTGTCTTACGTACAACATTTACGATGCGTGTACGTGCAAAAAAATCGGTATTTATTAACCATGCGTACATCGGTCGTACGCTTTTTTTTTTTTTTTTTTTTTCTTGAGAAAATCTTTATTTATTCAAGATTTTATTGCTGGACTCGACCGGAGGGGACAGATGGAGAGAAGAGAGAGAGAAGGAGGGAAGAGAGGTGGGGGGAGGGGGGGTAGGGACACAATATACCATATACAGAAAACCATTTAATCCATACTAGTTACAACATATACAACTAAGACTGTCTTATGGCGCGTTCAGACCAAAAGCAGCGAGAGCGTCGGGAGCGTCAGGTTTACATGTAAAGTCTATGTAAATGCGCGTCAAGGCGCAGCGAGCAGTTGAGCAGCGCGTTTTGGCCGTTTTAGCGACGGCTGCTCGAGTTGGAAAATCTGAACTTTCGCTGCTTGACGCGGAGCGTCAACCAATCAGCGCAGCTTAGCTTTAGCTTTAGCAGATATGCTACGAAGTA
>JAVQJG010108367.1:0-18049 GCA_036024015.1 Craterocephalus amniculus | reverse complement strand
ACTGATTTTACATTTTGTTCACTGTTCACTTAATCTTGATGACATAAAAGAAAGAAAGAAAGAAAGAAAAACAAAAAAAGAAAGAAAGAAAGAAAGACAGAAAGAAAGAGAAAGAAAGAAAGAGAAAGAAAGAAAGAAAGAAAGAAAAAGAATGGACAGAGCAAAGGAGACCCAATGTTTACTGTCAATATGCTGTGAAAACTGCAGATACAGTGATATACAGGATTCTGATAAGGTTACCAAAATAAGGCTTAATAGCTGTCAATCCAAAGGGAACATTTCTTATTAATAATATCATTTTAACTGGTATGGAATGAAACTGCTGCATTTCACTTCCTGTGTCTGGGTTGAACTTGTAGAAAACACAGCAGAGACAACAACAGAAAATAAGATGATTTGTCAATGGAAGACACCAGTGTCTCTGCAGAGATGATGGTGAGCAGCCAAGTGGCTGTTTGCATCTTTCCTGCAGTTCTGTGCCCGCAGGAGATATTTTTTATTCCTTATTCCTTAATTTTGCCTCAGTTTTCAGTCATGTTGGAAAATAAACCTGAAAACTTGTCCGATGTTTCTTGGATCTTGAAAATATCTGAGAATGTGATTTTTTTTTTGTCCATTTGCAAGGTGTTATATCACAGAAAAAAAGGTTGTGAATCCTAAATCATCATTATGGGCTCATTATCCTCTGCCGCAACTGAAACATGCAAAGGACAATAAATACAGTTGTGTTGTGGCCAGGGTGGCTACGGTTATTAAAGTTATCATGGACTCAAATCTCTCCTGTCTACACACTTTGTCAAAGGTTTTGAGACTGTAGAGCTCCAACATCACTCACCAGTATGCCAGACAGAGCAATGTCCAAATACAGACAAAGTGTTGACTGATGACTGCTTCACCTTATTTAAAATTGCTTGTCTTCCTTAAAGCATGTGTTTGTCCACAATGTTGTTGGTGAAGTGTCTAAAAAGAGTGTGATGCCGAAAAACAGACTTCACTTATTATTAAGTTTCATCATTGAATGTTTTTTCACCACACAGCATCACTGGGCCTAACTGAGACCTGCTGGAGTACCCAACAATAAAAGCATGACTGAACGTATTGTCTGACTTAAAGTATTATAAGTAGTAGTGGTACTGTAGCATTAGTATTAAGGATACTTAATATCTTCTGTATAGATATGCCTATCTTCTAAGTAGAATTTGCTCACATTATACAGACATTAATGGGACCTCAGTCTCTCCTGAATGTCAGTGTATAATCATTGCTCCCTGAGGGTATGTTTGGGCTGATAGAGAACTGAATTAGGTTTACTACATTATTTGGAGCTCCTGTATCTGTTTGTGTTTGTTCCATGGCCCATCCCTTTCCACTCCAACCGATTCGCCCTTTGGGGCTTTGGAAACAGATATTGAATTGTCAAATTCAAATTTCAAATTAGTTTATTTGTCAAGCACCTTTAAGGCCGAGGAAACTCAAATTACTTTACATATTAAAAACAACACATGTATAAAAGTATTAGGAACACCCTTTGCACAACAAATATAAGAACACAAACGTCATAATTACTGTCATACACAAACACACACACACAAACAAGCAAATATAATTTAAAAAAAGTTAACCCCCTTTCACTAACATAAACTTTTGTCTCTAGTGACTCTAGTCTCTTTTAACTTAAAAAAGAAAAGGTGGCTATATATACATAAAACAATAAGATAAACATAAACCAAAACATCTGGCTTCACACTGCTGTGAGGAAACGATATCTTGGGAATCCGTCCACACAAGGAGCCAGCCTACCCAGGACCACAGAGGGTGCCACTACAGGACCGCCCATACCAGGGCAGGATGGGGTCCCACCACAGCCATACCGCAGGACCACCAGCCGTTCAGGCAGGAGCAGTCACTACAGCAACCAACCCTGCAACCCGAGCAGCCAAAGCTCCCGGGGCAAAAGATCCCCTGAGGAAACTACTTGAAAAAAAAAAAAAAAAAGTATTGACGACAGAAAAAGAGCAACAATAAGGTGACATTAAAATTACAAATAGGAGTTCATACAAATGATGAACTAAAATAAAGTTTAAAAAAAAGATAATAAAGTAAAATAGATACAAATATAAACAACTAAATAAGTATATGATAGATACATAAAAAATCATAAAAACAGTTAAATAAGTTAAAATGAATCTAAAATATTGATGATAAATCAAGATAAACAAGTACCAAACAAAATCAAATATAATGTAACTAAAAAGCTAAGCTAAAAAGGGTGGGTCTTTTTAAAAACATCAACAGTCTCTGCAGCCCTGAGGCCCTCTGGCAGGCTGTTCCACAGACAGGGCCATTGAAATAAAATGAGGCCTTGCTGTATGTTTTTTCCCTAACTTTAGGAATTACTAAAAGGCCTGTACCAGAGGATCTCAGGGTCCTTGATGGTGCATCATTTAAACAAAGTCAGATAAGTAAGAACACCCAAGACCATTAAGACATTTATAAACTACTAAAAGAACCTTAAAATTAATCCTGAAACACACAGTGAGCCAATGCAGTGATTTTAAAACCGGTGCAGTGGGTTCCCGCCCCCGGGTCCTCGTCGGAACTCGTGTCACTGAGTTCTGGAGTAGCTGTAAACCTGAAGTATACTTCATAAGAAGACCAGACAGCAAGGCATTACAATAATCTAGTCTACTAGAAATAAAAGCATCAGCACCTCCGTACTGGCAAGAGAGAGAAATGGGTGGACTCTGGTAATGTTTTTAAGATGATATAATCCCGTCTTTGTGACATTTCTGATGTGTGGAATAAAATTCAGTTCAAACTAAAAAAGAACATTCAAATTTCTCACACACAGAGAAGGCTTAAGGTTTCTCAATTTGCATGAAATGATCTATCACCTCATTCTTGTCCTGGTTGAGCTTTAAGACTGCCATCCATGACTTTATATCTAAAATGCTGTTTAAAAAGATGTTAACTGGCTCTAGGTCATCAGGAGACATGGTGATGTTAAGCTGTGCACCATCAATGTAGCTGTTAAAATAACTCCATGCCTCATGATGACTTTACCAAGTGGCAACATGTTCAGATTAAAAAGTATTGGGCCTAAAATTGATCCTTGGGGAACCTCATATCTAATTTCACAGATCTCTGAAGAGCATGTATCCATACAAAACATCGTTGATCTGTGAGATAGGAATAAAACCATTTTAAAACAAGTAAAACAGTGTACAAGTAAAGGTGCACAAGAAAATGAAAGTTCAGTCATATAGCTCTGGGTTGTTTTTGTGTTTTCTTGTTTTGTTTTTCCTGTGGTCACATAAAAGCCAGTTGAAACTTTTTTCCACAAATACAACGACTGATTATATAATACAAAATCTAGAGTTACTAATAACCAACAGAAGTGAAGAGGGCCTTCAAAATGATGACCACTTCACAAAAGAAGATCTTCAAACATTGAATTTCACATGGATGTCAAAATGTAAATTATTAACTTTATTTGTGAGGAAGCTTCCACCTCCAGCCTCTGATTTCCACAACCACCAAGTTTTTACAAAGCGCCAGAGTATTCAATCACTGTATTCATGAGAAACAAAGACAAACTGTTTCTGACTCATGACAGATAGATATCTACAGCATGTTCCTCAAAGAGATTCAGATGCTATAACAATTGTTTCAGTCATATTATTGTACATGGGCACCATCTTGTGGACTAAGTAGTACAAAATAATTTCGCACATGCTCCAACACTACTTTCTCTTTCACACCCAGCAGTAAGACTCAGACGCATTACCGTACACTTCCCTGTGCAATGTTTCACCCTGCCTTACACTTTTTTAAATTATTTCTTTGTGTATGCTTTACACCACAATATGTGCTGGTGTTCTTAACAGCAATATATTTTCTCTTAAAGTGCTATGTTTTCACAGTTTACAATAATTCATTTAACCCTTTTGCTTTTTGATATTTATGTATGTATTACTGTACTGAAACCTTATTATTGACTTGTAAGATGCTTCAAACTCCTGTGCAGTGTGTTTTTCTGTTTATCATCTTTCAGCTATGCCTAACCAAAAACATTTCTTTGTTGCCTTTCCATGTTTTAGTGGTGCTGCAAAGTAAACGAGTGCTCAGCCAAAAGCTGGAGTTCGTGTTGCTGGTATAGATGACACATTTACTCATATGATGACGTGAGAGGTCAGTGACAGATACACATGAATGTGAGAACTCACAACCAGCGTAAACAACACATTCTGGGAAGTGAAAGCGTTTGCCTGCCTTACACGTGTACTGATGCAATTGAATTTGACTGGGCTGCTCCTGTTTATCTCTCACTATGTGTACACTAACCAAACCAACTCTTCAGAGCACGAATCATCTGATCTGCCCATTTTTTTGTAGCTATCATCCACCTCTAAAAGAACTCTCTCTTTTTCCTTTCTCCCATGCAGCAGCACTGACTGAAACAATGCCTCACCTTTCCCAGATTTCTGTAATTCCCCTTATGTGTTGCAGATGCATCCAGAATCTGCGGGTTAGAGTCTGGACTTAACTTCAGTATGAAGCTTCATTGTAAGTGATTTATCTCTATCTAAAATCGTAGGAAACATAAACATGTCGTTTTTCTCCCTCTAGTAACATAGATTAAATAAGAACATGTTAGGTCTAATATTTTGTAATTATTTCATGGACTCCTTGCAGTTTGCATCTCACTGCAAATTGCTGACTGTTTGTTGTTGATCTATTTTTCAAATTTCTTTAAAGGGGTGGTTCGGAAACCAGACAAAACAAAGGATGATGTAATGTTCAGAATCTGACTTGGCTTCCATTTGATGAGGGATGTTTGTTAAAGCATTTAGCTAAGCTTCATCTCGCACAGCAGAGGTGGGAGGAAGCACACAGACTGATGGGAAGGGAAGAGTAGGAAAGCCCTTATTGCCATGGTAACTGAGAAACGGATTCTATTATTAAAAACTGCTTTTACAAAATAATTAACAAGCAATTTGGAGATGGGATCTCCACAACACGACCACCCACCACTCACTAAGCCATACCTGCACGCCCTCACACATGCACACAGGATCAGCAGGTGGGTTCAGACACGCAGGCTGGTGTGCAAGACAATGGTACATTCCAGCCTCCCTAAGCAGCAGCTCTGCAGAAAAATCTTTGACACGCTTTTTTTTTTTACCCAGTAGTAGGTAGCCTATAGCCTATAGTATCTATGTGGAAAATTAGTAAGTTGTTAGTTGATAACATGTAGTCAAACAAAATATGCACACTGATGTTTGTAAAATCACTCTGCTGAAGAAAGATTTTTACCCCAACCAAGCTTACAGTGAATATTTGTGATCAAGCTTTGGAGTTTGAATGTTTGCTTATAGTTGGAAAATATCTTATAAAGCCAGAATCTCCTGCCCCCTGCTGTATTGTTTTGGTTCAAGCTATCCAGTCTCTCCTCCACTGTCTGTCACATACCCCTGAAATTCATAGGTCAGGTGTCCTCAGAGAAAGAAAACACCACCTGCTCAACACCATACACCAGACATGCATATTAAAATTAGTCGAACATTCACTAAAGAGGCCGTTTTTCTTTCACTTAGTTAGGAAGCATAAAAAAGATCCAAGAGATAGCTGCAAATTATTGATCAGCTGGACACAAAAAGGACTAAATTAAAACGATTTTATTTTAGTTATTGATTTAAAATATTGATATATAAATAAACTACTCTCCATGACCTCAAAGCTTAAAGGCTATGATGTCAAAAACGTGAGAAAAAAAACAATCCTGCAGATAAGGGTGTGAGACTTTTTTGCCTTTAAAGACACCGACCTCTTCACATTATTCCCATTATGTGGACTTTTATTCCTTTGATATGTTAAGGGAAAGTCTTTAAGGAAAGTAATTGAATGCGTTGCAAAATCACTATGCAAGTCTGTATGTGTGCGAGGAAGATAAGAGTTAACTGATTGGTCTACGCTGCAAAGCTATAGCAACAAGGCAAACCATCACCAGCTCCATAGCAACCAGGAGGACACAGGTGTCATTGCTGCATTCCAAAGAAACCAAGCAAGGGTCCAAATAGTGACAACTACATGCTTCAGTCCTTACACGCGCTGGCGTAAAGATTGCATGCAACACTCAGCTTTGGCCTTCTGGATATCACTCACGCACAAACATAAAATATAGCTAAATCTACTTTAAAGCATGAACCTACCAATACCCTACACTCCTCAATGCACACACTCCTACACACTCTTGGGAAATTTACAGTCGAGCATGCTTTAAACGTGTCAACACCCTCTGTCCGCACGTGCGTACAGCCTACAGCTCTAGACGGTCTGTGCGTGTTCACGTGCGCACAGTGCCTGCCTCTTCTGTGAAAATTGCTCTGTGCAATACGTCGCTTCCAACCTGACAAACAAAACAAAGGCTCGCAGAAACAGATGCTCGCGCGCACGCACGAGCAGTCAAGTGAGGAACGCGTCTTCGTTTCCAGCGGAGGTATTCCCCAGCCTCTGTACGACCAGCAGTATCTCCGTGTTCACGGCTCTGCTGTTTTCTCCTGGTGCAGGCTGCTCGAAGCTTTATGAGACTGATAAACATAAAGAACAGACAGCAAAAAACTTTTACTGAAGCTTTCTCGTTTTGTTGTGTTTGTGTCACATAGTTTTACGCAGATAAACAGCTAGGGGTGGAGGGCAGAAATAACAGAGGAGACGTGGGAATGTTATTGCCGATAAAATGGCCAAGGTATTTTAATACCTAATGAAAACCAAGATCATTAGGACTGTAAATCTAATCCTGCTGGTATCACCCACTTCTCCTCCAGCCTCGCGCAATCTCTCCTCTACTGGCTCTCACCCACCCCTGAAATTGATTTGGCCTGCCTCCCTCCAATAGACTCCCCCCCTCCTCCTTCTTTTCCTCACCCCTCCCTACCCACCAGTCACATGGAGGGTAGCGGTGACCCATCGTTCCTTCGATTTTTGTGGCAGTCTCTCTTAGTGCGCCTCTCAGACGGATAGACAAAACGCACCAAGCTGCCAGCAGAGGAGCGCTTTATTTGTTTGTGAACATTATTGCATTTTGTTCTCCCTGCTCTCGCGGAGAATCTCCCCGGAATCCGCTGAATCCGCTGGTAAATGATACTCCGTTATATTTTTAGTCACCCACGGCGGTGATGAGTGGCTGGAAGTCGGCTGTGAGACGGAGCGGTGCTGCGCTGTGGTAAATAAAGCTCCAGCCTGGTGTTCAGCAAGAATGAAGTCCAGACGTGACAAGCTGAAGATTCCCTCTCTGACTCTGGAGTAAGTCCTGC
The DNA here is from genome assembly GCA_036024015.1 of Craterocephalus amniculus. Taxonomy (NCBI): domain Eukaryota; kingdom Metazoa; phylum Chordata; class Actinopteri; order Atheriniformes; family Atherinidae; genus Craterocephalus; species Craterocephalus amniculus. The sequence continues at coordinate 10,733 of JAVQJG010108367.1, read as the reverse complement.
TTTCTATTCTCACCGTCTGCTAAAAACACGTGAAACTGTTGCCTCTGAAAGTTGCAGCAAGAGGGAAATAACAGTGTACATGCGCTGATGTTGTGCTGATGCTGCTCCAGTGTAATAGTTTTTCATTTAAGTTCAAACTCTTAGACGCTGTAAACAAAAAGAAACTGCAAAATAATAATAATAATAATAATAATAAAAAATAAATAAATAAATAAAATAAAAAAGCCATTTAGGCGCACGGGAAATGCAATCAGTTATTTTGCGTTTTCTGCCACAGTGATGGTGGAGAAGACCAACAGCTTCAGTTTAGTCTTTCAAACTCTTGAAGGCAGGAAAGGTCGGAGAAGTTTTTCTGATGACTTTAATCGGTCTCAGTTTCATTAACAACCTAAAACCAGGGCTCAAAACTGGCCCTGCTGGTCTATTAATTTTTAAACTGAAGTGGAGAAATCAAGCTCTCAGCCTTGAACTGGAACCATGTTTACACAGCTCATGAAGATGAAGAGATTAAGTGTTTTGTCCAACGTTTGGGGCCATTCAGGCGGCAGTGAGATTATTTCCTCCAGTCCTAAAGATTTACTTGTTTATTCATTTGTTTATTTCTTGGTTTATTCCTCTTCTTGTGGAACCAGGCCAGAAGTTTCAGAGGTGAAGCCAGCGCATACATCCGTGTGAATTTTTTCCTCCTGATTTTTTGTGGTTTTCAGCTCTGCTACCTCCTGTGCTGTTTTGTCACACCATGCATGAATCACATGCTGTCCAGCACAACACCATGACAGATTAATGGTTTAGACTATAGGAGGACAGAACAGTTATTTCCTTATCATCGCTAACATGTGATTTCTGTCTTTGTCAAAGAACATGATTGCAGTCCTCCATCCACCCACTTATCCTTCAGAGTTACCTTTCTTCATAGAGTGAGCGGAGGGGGGATACATGATGCCCACTAAATGTTGATCCATAAGGCGTATGAGCTCCCTGCTCACTGCTCACATCCTCTTTCTCTGATCCATCCATCTGCCGCCTGCGTGGACCACCTCAGCTGAGCATGCGCTGTTTCCATTTCATTTTCATTTTTAGGCACTTCATAGCATCTGTTCCCGCGCAGAACAGGGATACAGAGGAGGTTTCACGCTCAGCAAGCAGAGAGGGATTCAGGGATTTAATGAGGGATCCGTGACTGAAGCAAAACACTACTATAAGTGCAAAAACAGACAGTATGCAAGAGCACTCTTCATATTTTCAGATAAATGTACTATATTTATATGCTTTGTGCAAAATCTCATTCAGTCAGCTGACTTCTATCTGCCTATTCCTTTTGGAAGAATGGATATTTCCACATTGAAGTTGTTTTTCTTATTTAGTTTTTTTTACAATGCACAACGATTGATTTTTAATAACAAAATGAGAACAACACCAAAATAAATGAGAGACAGGGGATAATTCTGTTATGAATTTGCCTGTTATGTTTGCAGAGTTTGCGTCAAAGAAAGTCCTGCTTGCACCCTGCAGTTGTAGCTCAGCATCAAGGAAAATTTACACATTTAGTGTGAAATTTCACCAGAGAGTAAATAAAGTACATAAAGAATAATCTGTATGCAAATCTTTCATTGTTGAGGAAGGAGAAGATGCATCAAAGGGGAAAATAACAACTGGCACGTATTGTATAATTATGAGTCGACTAGAGAACGAGGAGTATTTGTGCAAGTTGTTTTCCTTGCCATCCTTCCTGCATTACTATGACAACACGTTCATTAGTGCCGTGGTAGCCAGCACTTTGTTCAGCACTGAGGAGCTTCTGCAGTAATAAGAACAATGGCAGTTTTGTGGAGCCCAGAAAGCCCAGCTTACATCTAACCAGAGAAATCAATAGAAAAAAAGCCTCTGTGCTTGGTCAGCATCAGTGCGATAGGACTTCAGGGTGGCTGAGTTGGCTGAGCATGCATATTTTAATATGAAAATGGTGCATTAAGGTGTAATGTAACTCAATACAGTTCCTACACTTATGTGTTTGGTGCATAGGATTAAAAAGTGCTTTGGTGGAATAGAATTAAGGAGGAGTTTTTATTTACAAGTCAAGCCTGCATTAGAAAAATCACATACATTGTTGGGTAAAATTGTTCACAACATGATAGTAAAAGGTCATATTAGATGTTCACTTGCTCCATTGTGGCTGATAACATTTCCTCTCTGCTATTTTGACACACAGTTGCTGACTTTTTGTTGTGCAAGAGTTCACATGAGGCGCGATGCTCAGCTAACTGGTGCATCGAGTGATGCATCCGAATGTCCAGCAGCAAACATTGTAAAAAAAAAAAGACAGACTGTGGCATCATGCTTTAGTTAGTAAATCCGTCACCATCTGCCTGAGGTGTCGACCAGAAAGTGGCGGGTACCAACCTCTAAACCCGGGGAGCAAAGCTCTGTCGCTGACAGAAGACAAACGCCAAGTTACTGAGTCAGCACACTAATCCATGCGACCATGTCTTGCCTTACAGTTTATCACCTACTTGCCAGAGCCCCACCCTTCTGAGCCCATGCAGCCCTTGCAGCCCTTGCAGCCCCTTACAAACCCTTCATCCCTGGAGGTAAGACAGTCAGGTCTCACGTAGACTCTTAAACATGTTTAGTGTTACTATTACTAACACCATTTGTAACAAGTATTGTCTATCATAGCACCAGAAAGTTGATCCCTTCATGACACGTTACCATATATCTGGGCATTGTACTTTATGTTTTAAAGATTTATGTCTCCATAGAGAAGGTGATTAGGTTGATTTTTTTCATATTTCTGCAGACAATGATAGAAGATAAAAGCATGCAAAACATTGTTTGGAGCAGCTGACAAAATACTGAATATTATCAAAAGTAACTCTTGACCTGTGAGGTATGAATTTAAAAAATGTATATAAAAATCTCTCTACATGCTCCATCAGTAATAGTTTCTCCTGATAGATTATACAGACTAACATCATAAACGGTGAATAAGCGGTGAAAAGGGAAATGTGCCACTAGTCAGAGTTGTTGTTTTCTTTTCATTATATTGAGGTGCTTCTGTTTCAACCTATCAGCTGTCCCTGTGTGGGTTGCTTGGCAACGGTGCTGGGTGCTGTTGAGGAAGGCAACACTGCAAACAGAGGTGGCTCCATCCAGCATGTTTCTGGATGTGTGAGCAGTGGAAGGCTGTCACAGTACACTCTGTACAGTAACAAATCTTATCAACTCTGTCGAAAATGAGCAAATTTGACTGGAAATGCAAGAAACTCAAACTGACACAAAATGGATCTACAGTATACATTTGTGCCACAGATGGCATCGTTTTGCATCGCAGACCCCTTACCACTTGCCACCCACCACCCCTAACATTTCACCATCCAGAAAGATGTTCATTCTCTTGCATCAGATTCTATATTTGGATGAAAGGAAATTGCTTCCTGTTATAATCCATTGTGTGCCGCAGTTTTGTTTGACTGTACCGAATCAGATGCATGTGTACGATAGACATGAAAACCACCTGGTTGGTACCTGCTGCAGCTTCATACTCTGTTGGCACGGAAACTGTTGTTTCCTTTAATACAAGATGATGCTTGAAAGGGAGAAACTGCTGGTGGATAAGGCTCAGAATTTCTCAAGTAGCACTCCTCACACTATGAGGTAGATTTTATTGTTATGTTACAAAATTATTTTGTATTAGAAATTAAATTGTATATATATATATATATATATATAAATTTTGGATTTCAACTTGCAAAAAAGGTCAGTGTTAAAAGGGAAGTAATTTTCCTTTCCAGAACAGATGTCTTAACATCGGGTGTGGAGGGTTGCAAAAGTTTGGCAAGAGTTCAGAAATCTAACTGCTGGAATAATTTATATTGATTTTATTACCCTTTACTTCTTTAAAAAAAAAAAAAGGTGTACAATGAAATTGCAGTAGTGTTAACAAACTTTAAAATATTGTTAGATATAAAAATGTAAAACTTTCAAATGTAGAATTTTAGTATTGTGTAGTGAAACTAAAAATTTAGTTTAAAAAATAGTTTATAAAAAAACAACTTATGAAAAAAAGAACTATTCATGTACATACTGTCTGATACTTAGAAGTGTGAAGTCAATACCCAGTACTGTATCACAGCACTGATGTTAACTGTGTTCAGAAATAAGAGAATAGTGTATTGGAGTGTACCACTGTATAGTGAGGAACCACAGTACAGGGACCTCCCTCTACCACCCTCTTCATGGTTTAATCCAACATCTTAAGTTGCTTTTATGTGCAGTAGGAAATTGCAAGTGGCGTCAGTGCAGGAGCAATTAGGGGTGTACACATAGTTTCTCCAGCTGCTGTGGCTTTTATAGCCACATTAATGTTATATACCAGTATAATAGATTTATAAAGACACCTTAGCCAACAGAAATACTGAGGTTTGAAAAAAAAGACAGGAATTTGTATCAGTTATGTACAAATTAGAAATTTGTAAAACCATTGAAAACCTGTGAATTACTATTAATTATTTTTTCCAAAGTGAGATTGATGAGAATTATTTTTATCCTTAGTGTCTCATCAAGTCGCTGATATTATTACATTTTTTATCACCATGTATCAACCTGATGAAGTCAATACTTGGTATGATACATATGATAGATGATAAGTTATTCGTGTACACTAGCTGCAACAGTAAGGTGGCTTGTTGGGATTTGAATATTTTTTATTTCAGTTTTATTGCATTTTTTGTGCTACCACATAAGGTGGGAAACTATTTTCTTCAAAAGCCTGTAATGAAAAAAGTAACAACAATAAAGAAAAATGTAATCTTGTTGAATGCAAAAAAAAATTCTCATACAGAAAATGAACACTCATGTATTGATTGTTTGTGTTACACTGTATCTTGTGTCATTATTTTGTGTGAGTTTATATAAAGCGGTAACTGCTTTTATTTATTGCCAGCACTCTCTTTAATAAAAAAGGGGAAAAAATGCTAAGTTAAGGATGTGCTGATGTAATTGTCTTGTTCAGTGAGCATCGATGCTTATTGCTATTTTATTACTGATCACTCTATAGGATTAAATATTGCTTTCTTTGTGTGTGTTTTTTAACTGTTTGTTTTTTATTTTATTTTGTAAATGATTTTAAAATATTAGAACCAAACCTACAATAGTAACAACAACAACAACAACAACAGCAATAATAATAATAATAATAAATTATTATTATTGTTATTATTATACTTATTATTATTATATTTATTATTATTATTATTATTATGTGGCTTTATTTCTACACAATTGCAGATGAATGTTAACAAACGCTACGTAAAACATGCCGTACACTGCTTGTGTTAGATAAACACACAACAGATAAGGAAAAACGTTTGGTAGTTAGTAGTGGAATTTTGCAGCATCGTGTGTGCAACGATAACGAGCAGCACTTGAACGCAGCATCAGGCTCTGGCTTCCTCACACGGACTGACACGCAGCCAGCCAACAGCGACTGTTTTGGACAAACTAAACAGAGCTGCAGCTGGAGCGGTATCATACACCTGACCTGACAACATATCGAGGAGGTGATGTTCCGGGGACAGGACTTCAGTCAGACGGTGGACCCGGCGATGTAAGCGCAAAACCGGGAGCCGTTGGGACTACTGCACGAGGCAGACAGACTCGGCATGAATACAAAAGGAACCGCCGAGAAGAGGAGACGATGGTGGGGACAGTAGGAGGAGGAGCGGGTTTCACATCTTCGACCAAGTTTTGAGTTTTCTGAAATCCCCATTAAGTTTGAAACAGGATTATGAAAGAAAACTCCTTACCATGTCGGATCCAAGTCACTGGTCTGCGATGCCGAGCCAAAACAAGTCCCATTTTGTTCCGGGAGCGTTGCTGAAGCGCTCAAAGAGGTACTCAAAGAGTTGGAAGTTGGATGTCGAAATAAGTTTTAAAGGCTATGTGTGGGCGTTTATTGAGTTAAAATGTTGTCACATAATTATAATGGCCAACGCTACTCTTTACTCATATTCAAACGTCTTATTTTACGTTATTCGGACGCTAAAACACCCCAACACAAGCTAGCTCCTGCTCTTTCAAGTACGGCGTTTGCTTTAACGTTAATCCCGACTGTGCATTTATAGGCACCCATTATGTAAAACAAAAAAGGGGAAAAAAACAGAAAACAAAAAACTGTTACATCTGAAGAATGGATAAAGAGCTGTTTTAACTCTAAATTTATATCCTGAAAGGCAGATCATCAAATAGCAGTGTTTACTTTCCTTTGTTGAAACTGGATACAGCAGGTCTGTTTATGTTTCACAGGATGGAGACAAACAGGTGTATTTTGCATGTTCATGAAAGCAAATACACCCCGTCGACCGATCAATGCAAGTAATGAAGTTATGTTTGCTGTCACCTAAGGCTGCCACTCAGGATCATCTGTAGCGTGTAGATTATGGACAAGTTTAGCTATCTTTGTCCAATAATGTGTCAGTTGTTATATCAATAAATAAGCTTTTAAAGGTTTATGTACTGCCAGCACAGTATTACAGTATAAAGGCTAATATCTTATGTTTCTTAAATGCAGCAGCCATGCCTAATTCTGATTATAAAATGATGCAACTCGCCATGATTTCTGGAAAACATCTTTTCATAACTTTCATGTTCTAAAGGAAATACCATTCACATTTTCTCCAAGAATCCAAGTATTTAGTTTGTTCTGACATATATAAGCACAAACATTTGTCTGAAAACTGAAACCAGAAATTTCTGAAAGTTTCAGAGATGATGATAATATTAGCAGTGGGCTGCTGATCAGTTAACCATTTAATAACCTATTAGTGTCATTATTGGCTGTTCAACCAATTTAGAACCGCTTCTATCCTACACACACACACACACACACACACACAAAACCTTTGTTCCATTTATCCTAATAGAATATCACTTTTATTTCATTCGTTGTGCAAAGTGAGCCGTACCCCAACCTTACACTAACCATTACTAGTTCATGAGGAAGGATCCTAACACATAAGTTTAATTCCCACATTTTTAGCCATTCCTTACCAGCTAGGACTGGTTTTTGTTCCCCATTCGGACAAAATATTCCAGCAATGCCATGAATTCTACTGCGCAGGGTCCTGATGATGTGACCAAATCTAGAAAACATACAGTTGCAGGCATCTGTGTTTCAGGCTGGGTGTGTAGTTGCTGCACACACTTTTTTAATATTGGGCCTGTTGACAGAAGGTTTTCCCCTGTGTTTTGGCCCTTGTCAGTTTTCCCTCTTCATCTGATATGGTCATGCTGTTGTGTCCTGCATTTGCCTGCAGCTTTAGAGTTGTATTACATAACCTTTCTCAAGTCAGAGCTGCTCTGAAGGCGGAAATAATCTCACTGGTCGAGTTAAATCTCAGCAGGCAGAGACAAAGAGATTGCATTTCCTCATGCCAAGTATCATAATCCTCCTCTGTCATTGGCCATAAATCATATATCTGTGGTAGATGGAAAGGATATTCAGACATCTACAAGTTGCATTAAACAGCAGGGAAGACTGAAAGTAAGCTAAGTGCAGTGTATTAAAATAAACTTGTTTTTTTTTCACGGATGTTGAATACTGTACTTTTCCTTTTTGTTTCTTTGCTGGACACACCTTTCAAAATGAATGGGCAGTTGTGTCTTTTCAGACTATCTCCATTGTATCTACAAATCTCGAATTTCATGCCAGCAACACACTCAAAACAACTATGTTCATTATCAGCTGATTCTATCAGCTGATCTTGTTTCTTTTAAGCGACATGAAATGGGAGACGCGATGAAAATCCTGTGACTCGTGCCACAGGTCGGATACAAGATGAGATTTTAACTCATCTTTCTAAATGTTTAAAGCGTATGTGAAAAATATGTTCAAACCATCTTTACCACACCATTTGTTGCTTAATCTTCCAAATTAACAAAAAAAAGGAAAAAAAAAAACAGTCAGCCAAAGTGTCTGAATTGTAACCCTGAAGCATTTCAAAACTGGACATCCTCCTAGTGCATAGTACCCAGCCCACTACCAGTTTACACACAAAACTGATGTGTATTTGTGTCATTCACTATTTCACAACAGTCAGAGCTCAGAGGATAATGGTCGACTACTTTAGAGGTCAAGTGTCTTTTAATCTCCCCTCTGTTACACTGCCGTAAAGCTTTTGTGTCTGTGTGCAAGCTACTGCTCTCGCACATGCTCACACACACACACTTGCATAGGAACTCATACTTAAATATAAAGACAACCTGAGGCATTGCATGAGTCAACCATGTGATTATAGGTGCAAACAGAGAGAGACACATTATTTACACTCAGTCTAAATGAAAACATCAGGTTTTATTCGCTGTAAAATGACAAAGCAAAGATGCAGTATGATGGTTTTTTCTGAAAGATACCGCAGAGCTCACCTAAAGTCTTTATATCTGTGTTTAATTAACTGAGTTCCTTTTCTTTCATGTTTCGGTTCCTATGATGTTAATAAATGTCCCAAACAGCTGAGATGAAGAGAATTAGATTTCTGTCAACAACATGGAGTCTGCAGTCGTAGTCACTCAGTATGCAAACAGCACAGAAACATTTTCATACGGGTTGTGATGAGAAATGCAGATAAATGATGTGTGATGAGGTTGGCAGGGAATTGACTTCTCCCTTTTCCCGCTTGTGCTTCAGCTGTCGCAGCAACAACAGGAAGAGCCTCGGTGTCGGGACACCGTCGCCCACACTGTCCCGGCCGCTTTCCCCGCTCTCGCTCCACACCGGTAAGATGTGTTGTGGTAAGAGATTTTCATGCAGCATGGAAAGATAAAGTGAACAGCTGTTTAATATGATACACTTCTGTGTTTATTTTGTAATGAGTTGTGCAAGTGGCAGTTCCTTGTATTGCAAAGTTTCTGATTAAAATGAGCCAATTTAACTTTTTTCATTACTGCAGGATCAAGCTTAATTTGCAGGAACTGACACACATTTTCAAATAATAACATGTAAGATGCTAATTAAAGTCAGAGCATGCAGGATGATGTCGTAGAGCTGGATGTACCACATGCTGGAAATGATTTTTGATAATCAAGGATCAATCAGGAACATACTTTCAATGAAATCCCTCCCACTTTCATGTTTTACATTGTTCAGCATGATTTATTGCTTCATCTTTGGATGCATTTACAGAGATGCAGTGTGTTAACATATCTGGGTGGCAGGACATTTCTACATGGTTATATTAACCGTTCTGCTTTCTTAAACAGCAGTTCCCCTAACACTTCAAGCAGCTGCACTCTATCAAAAGAAATTTGCTCAAGTGCTCTTCATAGCAGTAGCATGGAGTTGTGCTCCTTTTTGAACTCAGTCATCCAACGGATTATCTAAACACAGAGTAAAATTAACTCTAATTGGGTACTCAACCACTTGCATGTAAACAGACGGAGTCTCTAGTGTACCCAGTTCTTCAGACTGAAGCAAAACAAAGCAGGATGAGGCTTCTCTCTGAATTAAGACTGTTTGCGGATTGATGGTGTGAAAATGGGGAAAATAATACCAAGATAATACAGAGGAGCTTTTTTTTAAGTGCTGGCTAATGCTGCCTTGATTGAGGCTTCCTGCACAGACATGATGTCATTCTTTTTGGAAAATTTCCACTTGTAAATACAGCCATGGGATCACCTCCATTCTATTTTCACAAGTTTGTTATTACAGTTGTGAACAGAAACTTTTCCTTTCCTCTTTCAGCCGCGAGCAGCCCTCTGGACAGCCCTCGAAATGTGTCGACCAGTGCCTGCCTTAACTTTCCTTTTGCCCGAAGGTAGGCCAATACTGATTGTGAAACGTGAATTTCCCCAGAGGAGTATTTGTTATGTTGCTTCTGAAGGTTGTTAGATGTTGGATTAATCTGTAATATATAATGACGGAACTACAATAGACAGTCTATGTTGTTGAACACAAAAGACTAACACTAATATTACTAATATTTGTTCAGTAAAGACCGATACAATTATCCACTAATCATAGCTAAAATGGAATTAAAGGCTCATTTTAACCCAAGTCCTGCTAATATTAATTTAACTTTCAGCACTGGATATTAAACGACTTGATTGCAGTCCATATACAGGAAACTGTAGTTGAACCCTGTCAAATTTAGAAGGTGCACCACAGTTTAACGAAGGGGTCAGTTCTTTTATTCTTAAGTCTGTATAGTTAATAATAATGAATAAATTATTACTAAAATATCAGAAGATTAAACTAAACTAATCATTTTAATGCTTGATGGTGCTCGGAGGGTTTCCTGGGAGATTGGGGCTGTGCTGGAACAGAGGCAGACAGTCTGTAAGACAGAAGGAAGCTGAGGAGAAAGCAGTACGGTGACTGAGGCTGACTCATCCCGGAGCGTTCTCACCTCCTTCCCTCTGCCAGGTTTTCTTACAGATGACTCCCCCTCAACAGAATGTGCACAGCCAGATAGAGGGTACCCCTAAAGCCCACTCACACATCATTCAAAGCAGTTCCCATGGCAACATGATTGTCTTACTTCAGGCATGTGAGACTGCACCTTGAAGTAACCCAAGAGCCGCGGTTAAAAAGTCATGAGAGGTTTGAGCGGTGCTTCACCCTTAAAGCGGCTCTATGCAGCATTATCATCGTCATACAGCAGCTTGGAAGTAAGTATTTTGCTTGACTGATCTGTTCTGATGAAAAAGCGGACATTTCCTCCTCCATCGGGTCTCCCCCT
>JAVQJG010108338.1:0-15011 GCA_036024015.1 Craterocephalus amniculus | reverse complement strand
ATATATATATATATATACATCATCTGAGAAGCACTAACATGAGCTTACGAATAATTTTACTCTCAATTTTGCATTGGATAACAGGATTTTTCTCGCAGATCAGAGCAAAGGAGCTTGTGAAAGTTGAATTTTGCCTTCCTCTTCTGCTATCTTGATCAACGGCTACAGATTGTCGCTTGCTCCGTCTTCTGGAGATAACGGCGCGGTGATGCCAAGGTTGTTTTCATGGAGGAACTTCCTGGCAGCAAGCCACACGGCGTAACGGATGCATCGCACTGAGAGCAGAATAATGACAGCTCATGTCCTTGCAAGTTCTTTGGGACCAACACAATGTGCAATGTTAACTCCGACTCGCATATTGGCGGCTGTGGTTCATTCCATCAGGACATCGAAGACATTTCATTGGCATTTTCCTCCAGGCCATGCAGTTTTAAATTCTTGTTTTCCACCTCCATTGTTCTTTGTGTCCACACACATCAATCACAAGGTTAATTCAATAGCAGCAGCCTTCTGGAAGGACGAGGAAGGCTTTGCAGCAAGCTCAAGGAAAGCTGAGAGAATATCCAGATTCATTTCCTTGTTTCGTCGTTAGATGCTAGCGCTCGCTTCTTTTAATTCTGCGGTTTCTCTGGAGGCACAGTCAGAGCCAATGGACAAGATCCGTCTGACCGAAGTCGTTCTGCCCAGTAACACCATCAATATCCTCGACTGAGTCGATTTGCCTCTGAGCAGCTGCAGAACTAACGGTTAGCATAACGTCTTCTGATTCGAGCAGAGCACCGCTAGCAGTTTTCCCTCCTTTTCTTTTGGCTTTGCCCAAGTAAAAATAAATGATATTGTGTGTTAGATGGAGAATATATCACAGGGCATAACACATATGCCGTCTGTATAGGATTTTATCTTGGGTTGTTTCATTCTTCACTGAAGTTGGCATGGAGCTCTAAAAAACGCGCCCTCTCACACCGACCCCATCTTGGCTATCTCATCTGTCCAGCTTCCAGCTCAGGCAAATCTTTTTTTTAAATATCAAAATCTATGTCTGGCCGTGTGTAATTTTTCTAGTTTGACTTCTTCTAATCTTCACTTAAACTCAAAAGTGCAAAAACAGCCTGATATTTATAAAATAACAAAAACCGAGCTGATTGTTTATAATTTCATCTTTAATTTTTAGTTGACTATTAAAAACAAATGAGACACAGACGGAAATACCTTTCCTTATCATAAGTTTAAAAAAGTAATTCCTTCTTCGCATTTTCAAATTGGATTTCCTAAATTTACATTTCCTAAATTGTCTACCCTCCCTGTTTAACAGTAACGTGGCCCTTCTGTGGATAAAAACGTTTAACCAGCTGCCATATTTTTGTTTCAGTTAGACAGTCATAATCAAAACGCTGTGTTGCTATACCTTCCCGGTCCTCCATAGTTAAGTTGGACTGAAGCGAAACATATGCTTTTACTAAAATCAATAAATTCAGCTACGATAAATAATTCATTTTAATGCTTTTGAGTGGAGGAAGAGAAAAACATGAACAGCAACATTTACCCATGAAGTTACAGTGAGTGAAGTAAACTGTGGAAGGACTCAGCAGCTGCATCTCATTCGTTTCTCCAACATGGCAGACGACTATGTTCATATCCCCCATCTGACATGGTGAGCATGTATGAGAGAAATTAACATATTTTCTTTCCTCTCTCACACATAAGAGCTTTTTTCATCTCTGTGGTTGACATCCGTCCTTTACGTGAACTCTATCAAAGGGTAAGTTATAAATTCCTCACTGTCGTATGGATTCTTTATTACACCACCAGAAATGTGCTGCTTACACACTTTTCCTTAATTCCTTTCCGACACTGGAATGTAATCATTCAGACATGTGTGTGTGTGTGTGTGTGTGTGTGTGTGTGTGTGTGTGTGTGTGTGTGTGCGTGTGCGTGTGCGTGTGTGTGTGTGTGCCACCTCATCTGCTACTATAATGGGCAGCATCACGTGGACTTAACAGGAAGTAAACTTTGACGTCTGGGATCATTCTTTAATGCTGGTTTCCATTTAAACGTTAATGTTTGCGATTAATCCAGGAGACCTCCCCACACTCACCTTCCTAACGTAGTATAAATGAAAAGATGCAGGCTGCCAGTGTGTGTTTGTTGATGGACTTTGTGCATAACTAAAACTGGAATGATGATGGACGGCTCTGCACACAGGGTTAGCCACTCTAGTTGTCCCAGGTCCATACATTCACTTATACTGTATCACCTCCGCAAACACGACCCCCCCCCCCCCGTCCACAGCGTAGCATCGGTTTTATTAATAGCTTTTTAATTATCTCTTTTTCTGACACGAGGAGAATGAGCCATTCATACTTTAGTTGGCAATCCTGAAAACTCTTTTAAAACGTGGACGTTTTTACTCCCTGAATCTTCCCGCTCCAGCGTCGTACTGGATCAGAGCAGGACTCGGGGCTTACCCTCCGTTTAGCTCCCGGCGCCCTCGTGGAGCCCCGTGACTGCACGCGGGGATGTAAACGGCTGCCACAAAGCTGAGATGTCGGTCGTAGGACTTCAGAGAGCTTCTCATCTCCAGCGATCATTGCGAGAAGTGATAAAGCAATGACCCCAACTGAAGCCATAATGTGACGCGGGAAGCTGAGCTTCGCTTCCCTCACTCTGTCTCTGCCCCGGCCCGATGAACATTGTGTTCCTTACAGCTAGTGTTGCAGGGAGGGCGAGGTTGTGTCCTTCCTGCGGATAACCTTTTAAATGTATTCACTTAAATCCTTTTTAAAGCGTCCACGTGCCGCAGCTGTGTGATCTGCTAACGACCCGTCTCTCTCTGCCTCAGGTGACCGAGTACCTGAACAGTCAAGAATCTGCCAAGAGTGCCAGGGTAAGTAACTTCCTGTCTATTATTCTTCCCTCCAGCCTTTCTGTCACCAATTCCTCCCAGTAATTACCGTTTGTCCACTTCCCTGTGAAATATAAAGCTGCCAAAACGAGAAACCATTTAGGCTCTGAATTCTTTTCTTTGCCATTGCTGTGAGAAAGTGTCTCTCCTCGTTGCTGTTTTTCTTTCTCAAATGACACTGGTTACACTGGACCGCCGTCCTCAGCTGCCTGCCCAGTCTGGGCAGGTCCATAATGTGGGAATGAGGGCAGGGATGCATGTGAAAATTATTTGGGTGATGCAGAGTAAAGAAGCAGATCCTGATTCCTGGGTTAGAATAAATCCACTCGGCATGAGTGAAAGGAATCTTAAAAATTTGGTAGATATTTGTAACTCTGTTCCAAAATTGATGGGATGATGTAAAAATGTAAATAAATACAGAATTTGCAAATGTAATAAATCCATATTTTATACCCAGTACAACATAAACAGGATATCAGATGCAGAAACTAAGACGTTTTGGCATTTTATGGGAAATATGAGCTCATTTAGAATCTGATGGCAGCAACACATCTTCTAAAAAGTAGTTCAAGGGTGTAGTTTCATTATTGTGCAGCATCCTCTCTTCTTTTACCAAATATCTGGTGTGTGAGGAGAGCAGCTGTGGGAGTTTTAGGAGTGGAATGAGTTTCCTGGTCTGATCCAGGATTCTAGCTGCTCTACAGTCCCAGACCTTTATCATGATGACCATCTAAGATGAGCTTTCATGTGTCTGTGGATTTCAGGGTGACCTGTGTTTACAGGCAGGGAATTCTGTCTTCCTGAGTTCATGCACTGGTTTCCAGTAGAGAATCTGGTCTGGTTTTAACTTTCGTCTTCCTTCTCTACCATTTGATACAGCAAATCTTTCAGTAATTATCATGAATCTCAGTAAAGAATTGATTAAATAAACCTGCCTGAATCGTTCTTACCAATTAGTTTGGGTTTATAATACCAAAATAAAGTTGTTTTTTTTCCCCATCGCTGTTTACAAATTTTGACCATTTCACTGTAATTACTTTATCATTAACTTTAATCTTAAATATTTGTTAAAATCCTTTTCTTTGTATTTTTCTTGTTCAAAAGAAAGGAAACAATGCGAAGAAAAATGTCTCCCTTGCTGCTTTCCTAGTGTTAAAGTTAAGGGCCTAAAGCAGTGCTGCCAACGATGCCACCAGATTCGAAATGAGCTTGTATTTTCTATGAAATGGTAAAGTCTCTGTTTCAGCATCAGATGTTTTTATGTTCTCTTGAAAGAAAAATATGGATTCATGTCAATTGCAAAAAATTGCATTATTTTTTACATAAATCTTTTTTCAGCAGCAGCCCAACTTTAGTGGAGTCAGGGTTGTAGAGGACAGCAGACCGGGGATTTTTGGGCTTTCCTTTTTGAGTCGACATTATGATGAAGAGGCAAAAATAAGAAATACATTGCAATTTGACAATTTATTTTAAGACATTATTCTCTAATTCAAAAAATAAAATGATAAAAAATGTGTTACAGCAGGCGCTTCAGACTCTGACAGGAAGCTGTTGTTTTATACATGCATCTTCCTTTTATTTGCCCGGTGTTCGTACAGGATGCTCAGACAAGAAGCCCGTCAGGAGACTATAATAGGAACTGTAATCATTATCAGAGCCTAGGAGATGGAGGGGGGAAAAAAGGCAGCGATGTGAGGAATGGGAAATGGCTTCATTCATTTCATTCATCCTAATAACTAGTGCTAATTAGCACAGTTGCTAATTAGCTATGAATCACAGCATTAACAGCTGAGCGAGCATGCTTCTGAGAGCCAGAAAGGAAACATCCTACACAGCTGCAAACCCCCTTGCACACACACACACACACACACACGTGCTGGACAGCTTCTCTAAAATTTAAATATGTAGATGTGTTTAAACCACCGGCGTTGCGGTAACGGTGACATTTAAGGCGGCCTTTATGAGGCGATGCGGTGTGATGGAACAGCAGATTTAATAAAGTGGATGAGTCTGATTAAATGACCACGATGGCCTGGGAAAGCACCGATGTCAACCTTTTTTCTCCCCCCCCCACCAGCTCAACATCTGGCGCTACGGAGACTTCCGCGCGGACGACGCGGACGAGTTCGGCTACAGGCGTTAAACAGAGAGGAAAACTCAAAGCAACCATCCAGTTAACACCATTCCAAAGACCAACGTGGACGAGACTACGACCCTGAACGACAAGCATCCACTCACTCTTCCTTTTTGACATTTCATCCTTCTGGTCTGGCTTCTCCTCTTCTCATATCTTCCTGTTTCCCATCTCTTCCAGCTAGTTTTTATGCCGCTAACAATGTAATTGGTAAATAATGAGTTTCCATTCCTCCTTTATTTCCTAATCAGCCACTACTAGCTCCTGTTGCCAGTCTGTTTTTCTTCATATCACCTTCGTGACAGACTTCCTGTGTGAATGATTATTATTCTCAAGTGTCTCAACTATTCATGTTCTTCGCGCTCTGAGGCTCTAACCCAGTCCCCGCTTTCCTCTTTACTGGAAGCGACCGGATCTTTTTTTGTGGGGTGGGGGACTCAGTTTTCTGCAAAACAGATGCTTCCCTAATGAATCTCTTGTAAATGTGAGGACGTGTTAAAGGTGTAAAATGATTTATTCTAGAAAAATAACTGTAGGTGAAGCCACACCGACCAAAAGAATAAAAAAAAAATAAGGATGAGTTATTTTTGTCTTCGATGTATATCTGTGTGATGACATTTGCAGATGTTTTTGTGGGGAGTGTTTTGTTGTTTATTCACCATCACACTTTTCTCAGCAGTAAAAACAGTTGCCTTCATGTGGCATTTTATCATCTCTTCCTCTGTAAAGTTTACATTCTAATTATGGTAATGACCCTGTCTCTGGCAGTCTCCTCTCTTTCTGTCTCTGTATGCCGTGGCAGATACAGTGTTTGAATTTCACGTAATGGACCTTTGCATTCTATGAAAAATCTGCTGAATAAACGAAAATGAGCAAACTAAAAAAAATGATTTTGTCTTTCTTTTGTCAGAGAAAATTGAAGAGGATTGATTTTGTCAAAAGGAGCGAATCTGGGAAGATTACGTTGTTTTTTTTTTTAGTAAAACCATTAAAGATATTTTTTCCACTAAAATTTAATCAGTTTAGAGATTTGAAATGATCTGAGCAGAAAGTTTCTGCAGTTTTTAATACATTAGGGGGAAAAAATGAAGGAATAAAGTTTTTGGTGGATGATGCTTTATAGCGATTAATCTTACACAATTGGAAAGTCTGTTTATTTCCCTTTTTACAGGTCTTTTTAACTCTTTATAACTTTAATGGACAGAATTTCTAGGTGATGCCGAGATGTTGACACAGTCCAGTCTGGGAAACTCAGTATTCGTACACATTACTTGGTTTGCCTCATCGGGACTCAGCAGATGGTATGAGATTCAGAAACCCCCTCAATCTGAAATCTCTACAGGTAGGGAATGAGATCCTGTCCTGAGGGGATGAGTTCAGGTGTCGTGAGCAGTCGGAGCAATGCATGCATCACTGCATCCTGCTCGTCTCTGGACATCAGCTGCATGTAGGTAGTGCCTGAAAGAACAAGATACATGCAGCTCAATGCGTTTCCTCCACAGGGTGTCCGAACTCTCCCTTAGACAGGAGGAGCCAGAGGAAGTGGCTTGTGCATCTGCTCCCGTTCCAGACGCGTCCCACGTTAAGTCCTGCAGGTTTTAGATGTTTCCTGCTGCAGCACCGGAATCAGATTAATGGGTCACATGATTGGGCAGAACATGACGACAAGGTGTTTATTCTGAACCAGGGAAACATCTCAAATCTGCAGGATTGTGGTCGCAGAGGACCAGAGCTGGACAATCCTGCTGTAGGAGACAGAGTTGACCAAGCTATTGACTCTTGCTTCCTGTCGTTTATTGGATAGGAGGATTTTAGTCTGTAGAATCATACACACCGATTAAACTCTGCTGCTCATCTCGCTGATCTAAAAAAAAAAAAAAAAATGATTGAAGCATAAAATAATCCATCAAACACAAATTCCCTCTGTGTCTGCTAAGTTTAAAATGTTTGCCTGGATCAGATGTGAGGTATAAAAGAATCTTTTTCACACAAACTACTGGTTTGTTTTTACATTTGCGTCTTGTGTGTGCATGCTGTTTTTCTTTTCTTCCCCTCCTGTTCGCGATAATAATCTAGTTCCTGCTGCGATATGAAACATGACACAGTGATGCCTAAAAAAACGGTGAGAAAAAGCCTGAAAGAAGTTCTCATAAACATGTAATGTCTCCTGCCATATAAACGGATGCTCCATTCTGCATTGAATTACCGTTCGGCGTATGGCTCCCACGCTTTGCCAAATCTGACAAAGTACATTTAACGCTTATTTCTACCAAGTGAGAGCTAAAGAGAGTCCATCCGTGATGGAATCCAGCAGCTTTGTGAGTCCATTAGATCTTCAAGGTCATCCTGATGAAAAGGTACGTGTGCAAAATACAGATTCTGCTTATTGTTGTCCTGAATGAGGCTGACATTCATTCCTACGTGGGATGTTTTCATCTGTCAGAGTAAACATGTTGTGACAGCTCAGACTGGGAAGTATCCACAAAGGCCAGACTGATAAACCACCTTTTTTAAAAAGGTAACAATTCCAGGCCTACAAGGCTTGAAAAGGCTGAGCCGTCTGGATTTGCAGGACAAATTCATGGCGAGACGGTGAAGCTGGGAGCTTATGGGGCCGAAATGTGGGGTGATTTTAACAACCCGGACCATTTTAACACAAGACTCAAGATGAGATCAGAAGCAACTGCAGACGTAGGGAAAGTAAACAATTATAAACATCTCAAAAGAAGGAAAGTATTCACTAAAAGCACAAAAATATTCTTTGGGAAGCTCATCCCTGCAAAGCTTTGTATTCCTGTTTTGGAAAGCAGCACAACAAGGTTTCCTGGAGGAGAGTAACTCATAAAAGGTTTTCTAGGAGTGACGATGTGTGGAAGCAGCAGGGCGCCTATCTACCTCTCACATCCTGCATGCTCTCATCTTATGAGGTAAATGTTTGTGTTAAAGTTGGGAGAGCTGCTGCAAGAAAATACAGACAGATGTAATCAGGACAGGTTTAACTTGCAGTATCTGCATCAGAGGTGGGAGATGGATGTGTTTCTGACAGCTGGAAGGATTTTATCAGAGCAGTAAAATCCTGTCATGGCAGGAGAGTTGTTTCTGCGCTCGGATTCAGAGGCACACTCGGTGAACTTGTCACCGACTGCGCTCGGAGCTGGGTGAGTGCTGCTCAGAAATAAGTTATGAAAACATGTCTACCTTATAAACACGCTCTGAATGATGCATCGCACGGCGGGTTCGGAGAGAGACAACAGCACCAAGTGGCAGATTAAAAGGAGATCTGACAGAGTAATGTGGAATGAGTGCAGCGCGGTCCCACATGAGACGCATGCGACACAGCCCACCTCAGACTAAAACTCTCTACCAGGAATTGTTTACCATAAGCCACTTCCAGCATGTCACGTTAAAAAGAGAAAAGTAGGAAGCATGTAAAATGTTTCCATGTTTAAGCCTTAAAACCAGGCTGCACATGTTCTTTCTTTATGTAACAGTACTGGAGAGGCTCAGCCCTTTAAACCCCAGTAAACGTGCAAACTGTAGATTTCTCAGTAGTCAGATTTTAAATGAATCTATCAATATATATTGCACTGTAAATGGCTAGAAAACCTCTATTAATTACCTAAGTTACACACTTACCATTCCTGACAAAGTTCAGTTCTTTATTTTTCAAATCTATATACAATAGAAGACATTTTATAAAAAACTGGACTCCCCAGAAGCAATCTGAAGCTTATGTAACGAGGGCCCAGACACTTTATAAAGCTACCCTACTTATCATACTGTCATACTGTCCCCCAAAACCAAAACCATAAAGAAAACAATTCCCAGTTTCCACTCAAACCACCCAGCCCAGATCCCCAGACTTTATCAGATTCCTAAAATACAGTGATACACACACAGATTCAAACACATCAGATACTGGCACATGCATGAGACAAAAGCATCATTACATACATTTGAGAGAAGTTAATTTCAAGTCCTCTATTACAGTCAATATTTATTATTTATGACATTAGACATAATTAACCCTTAAAGCCAAAACAATCATGTGTGATTTATGCCGTTTCTGAGACATTTGCATCAATTTTTAGTAAAAAATTTGCTCAAAAACCTTTTGTGGATGGTACTTGTCTTCTGCTCCCAGAAAGTAGGAGACTACACTATAATCATTTTGACATAAATGGCAATAAATTGTAGATATGCAGAGAGAAATGTTGGTCATTTGTTTCCCATAGTTTTTTGAAAGAGCAAATAAAGACTTCAAAGTGTAACAATTTGAACTTCACTCCTCCTTTTTTGTGTAAGCCTTTTTTCTTTACAGAAAAAAAAAGGTCAGACTGGCAGACTTTTATTGAGCTGTCAATCTCATCCCAGATTTTAGGACCTTGACAGATTACGCTAAAACCACTACACTTCAGTTTCATTTTCTTTCCCTTCAAAAGTTGTTTTCCCCTTGTGTTGTGTTCACAGGTAGGAAAATAAATTAGAATGAGGTCAGTAAGTCTGCCATTAAGTCTAAATATTGTGTTATACATTACACAGGCATTTTGAAAAATGTTACTCTCAGAACTTAAAACCATAAAACAGAAGATTAGAAGGAGCGTTAAGATTACTCCACAATATAACTCTTACAACTTCCTATCCTAAGATCTATAACTTCTCCACATCACTGGGGTGAGTAATACACCTTGTGACAGGATAAATCAGATGAGGTTTGAATAGAGATCGAGATAAAGTGAGGAGAGCTGCACACGGAGGGAAATGTTTCACATCTTACAGATGTTCAAAAATGATCACTTAGATTTAAACCAGAAGTCCACTTCGGTCAGTTTTCATTCATAACATTTTGGAGTGATTTCATGTTTTTATGTGGGAAAAAATGTATATACAGTAATATAATACAAGCACCGTACTTGAGTTTAAAGGCTTACCCCCATATAGGGGTCATGGCATTTTGTCGTTGTGTCCCTAAAAAGTAGTGCACTCCAAATTACCCAAAATGCATCTTTAGAAGTAGTTAGCATTGATGGGCACTAGACCATATAGACCACAAACGTGGCATCTTGCTAACATAACAAGCATTATTTTCCCCTTACATATTATTATTAGTTCAATTCATGTCAGTAAGGAAATGCTAAAATTTGAAACTGGCACTATTTCTCTGATGTACAGTAAGATGCTGCATCAGGCGAGGAGTGGCACGAACATCAAAGCGGACTAAAATGAACTAAAGACCATTCATTTTGTGTAGGACAGATATGCAAGCTACCAATAAAATAAATAATAAAATGCATTTTTAAAAAATATACATTTTCACGAGTTTGGATTTGACTTCGAATGACATATTTCCCTGTGTCTGGGTTGCCATGGTGACAGCTGATAGTCTGTGGGGTTAATAGAATGAGTGAGTATATAGAGTGCTATGTCGTGCAGCCCTATGCAGTGAATGAGGGGTTAGGGTTAGGGTTAGGGTGAGCATTGGGACAAAGCCTAAATGTAACAGACTTTAATTGTCATTCCCCTTCTCTTAGCTTCTGTCTGTCATTCCCAAACACAAAAGCTCTCTCTGGGGAGGCTGCAGCCGTCTGACCCGCTGCTTTCAACTAATAATTGCTATTTGTACCTGCCTGCGCTGAGAAAATCCCCTCTCCTGCAGCAGGAAATGACTCAATCAACTGGAGCCGAGGGACTTTATACCTGTAAATTCTGATGAAGAAGTGAAATAAGTGCATTCATACAGGTTCAGGATGTGTGATTTTACAGGGCAGGGAAGAAAAACAAAACAAACAAGCTTCTCCATTTTTTGGATGTGAGTCAGAATTCAACTGTTCCTCAAAGCTGTCACCAAATCCAAGGTGGCCGGAGCAATTTATCACCAGTCCTCACGTCCAATTACCAGAAGCCGGGATGAGAAATATGCTCTCAGGGCAATTAAGAATCCTGTCTGTGCTGTCAGCTGACTCATGGACTCTGGAAGACGGCTTTGTCTTTTAGATCCATGTCCTCTCTCTGTCTTTTTTTGTCACAAACTATTCATCGTCTCTCTCTCTACTGTTTGCCTCCTTTGCCTCTCCTCTCAGAGCCGGTGAGATGGCGGCGGGAAAAAGAGGAAGAGAAAGCAATCACGGAAGATATGAAAAGCGCTTGTCTGTTCGAGTTGTAAGCTAAGCCTTCTGATTTCATCTCCCCTTTCTGTTTGTAAAGCTGTCACAGTTGAAGCTACGCCCAGTCGAAGCAACAGCCAGATTAGGCAGAGCTGCTGTCAGCAAATTGTTTGCTTAGAAGTGTCGATTATTCTGTGTCTTCCGCAGCATCTGAAGCATCTAAATCCAAACTATGTCAACAACAATTCAACCAGGAAACGCCGGCTCGTTTTGAGGGATTTGTAAAGAGAAAAGCAGCCATCAGAGGTCCTCTTGCAATCAGGCAAATAGTGCTTTTCTGGGATCTCTCCGTGTGTTTTTACCAGCGCACGGATCATGCAAGACCTCCGGAAAGACAAGCAGAGCAACAGTGATTTAATGTGATCAAACAGAAACATCACCTGAGACATGTTTCCTCTCTCAGGGGTTTGATAAGAAAATAAATCTCAATAATTCACAAACCTGAGAGGAAGAGAGAGTGCATAGTACATTAGGGCTGATGTGAAGATAAAACATGAACACACCACTGGTCACAAACATCAGCTAGTTATTAAACGGCTTTTGTTTTCCCTTGAATTCACCCACCTTTTTTCTATTTCAAGATGCCAGGAAAACATTTCAAACCTGCTTCCAGTGAGGGATTATCTGAGTTAACATTAATTCTGAAAAGACAAACTGAGATCAGGGGCAGAAAATTTGCAATCTTGGCAGACAAAGTCAATTTTATTCTGTTTCTGACGTGGATCTGCTCCTCTGGACTGCTAATTTATGTTTCGTGCCACTTAATTTTATGACTCCCCTCTCCAACAAAAATACCACGTGGTTCCCCTGTCTGTGCTTATCTCCACATAACACCCGCACACGTCCTGCCCTCCGTCCTCCAGTGGTCCCGCTTGAGCCCAGAATTTACCTGCTTCAGTCCCGGCGGACAGCAGCCGCCGTCACACGGGGCCGACTCGCATTCACACACATTTCTGGGATGAACTCTTCTCTGAGGGAGGCTGCTGTCTGTCTGCCAGTTGTGAAAGACCCCTTTTAAAAACTGGGCCGCACTGAGAGGAAAATCAAAGCCAACACTCTCTGTTGCTCCTTATCACCTCTATTGCTTGGAGTGTTTTGATTTCAGGAAACATTTCCAGTCATGAAGTCATCGCTCCTGATTTCTTACCAATAAACATGTTACATCCCAACCAAATCAATGAGGGACAGAACACTAAATCCCTAATGAGCTGAAAAGGAAATGAAGAGGAAGCAGGAGACGATCAAGGCGGATGGAGAAAAGGGAAATTCAGAAAATTTCTTCCAACCAGTCAGATGGGAAATGTGACGTTAGCAGTCAAAATGGATGAGCTTAAGGTTGTAACAAGGACACCAAAACACATCTGCATGTCTATGAAGTGCTTTGGTCTGCAGGATTGGTTGGGTTGCATTTGGAACTTTACTCAAGTGGACCAAAAAGTACCAGTTTAAGAAACTGAAAGTTTAAGAAGTCACAGAAAAGTGAAAGATCTGCACCTAAAGGCCAGCTCTGTGCTGGGTACAAGATACCGGAAGTCATTCTGTCCAAAGTTCCCCAGATTTTACTCTTAATTAATCTTTAAATCACCTACAAACTTTTCTCGACTCACTTTTAGAAAAACCCAAACTAACTTTTTCTGAACTCCTAAACTACAACTACGTCTAAACCAGAGATCTTCCATCCTGGTCCTCAAGGTTTTAAAAGTATCCCTGCTGCCACACACCTGACTCTGACTCAAACTCCGCACAAGTCTGCTAATTACCCACTGATCTGAGCCAGGTGTGCACCAGCAGGGAAATGTCTAAAACCTGCAGGACACCAGCCCCCGAGAACCAGAGCTGAGGATCCCTTTTCTAAAGCCTCTATGTCGTGATCAAACCCCTCTGTGCACGATTTAACTTTGAAAAGACACACAGCTGTCCAAGAAGTGCTCAGTAGCTGGGAGTCCAATTACCTCGGAACCCCATGCAATTTTTGGCACTTTGTGTTAAAAGGCCAAATTGAAGCTGAGAGTTGCCACTTCACTCTGAGATCCATTAGTTTATTTCAAATTGAGTGTGCCGAACCACACAGCTCAAGGAAGTTGGCAAAAAAGAGGAAGTGAAAGCACACCCTGTTAAGTTTAATATAAATAATAAAAATAATAATAAAACGCAGGATTTAAAGTTAAACAATAATTAGCTGATTGCACATCACAAACATATTCAAATGTGGCATGAATCAGATTTGAGGGAAGTGTCATTTGGACTTAAATGGGGTCATTTACAACCACACAGAAATCTGTTTTAATGTGTGCTAACAGATGGTGTAGTAAAAATGACTCAGCATTTACGGTACAGCTTTAAACATGCTGGTGGAAAAAAGTGAAATTGCATTTAAGTGCTCGGATGAAAGGACTTTGGCTGAACTATTCTATATAAATTTGCTGCTTACCAAGAGATTTAAGGAAAATGGCCTTATTTTGCAGCAGTTAATCAGTGTAATTCGTTTTATAGCTCCTATAGTTGGAGCAAACCTTGTGTGTGTTCAAGCCGGTGCAGTAAAACATAATGTGCCATTTTGTTGACTGGCAGTACGCTGTGTTTTTATCAACATAACTTTGCCACCATCAGGGATGAAATCTACCCTGAAAAAGCTTTTTATGCAGGATGCCAGCCGCTTCATCCCCGAGCCATTTCAAGAGCATTAGACTTGCTGCGCACATCATCATATTACGCCACAGACAACGATGACACACAACGCTACAAATCGGAGGAGATTCAAACCATTTCCCTCATGAATTACCGGCAGTTCAGGAGTCCGCTGAGCTGCCTCGAACTGCTGCAGTTTTCATCTGTTATCCCACACGCACTGTTTACATTAAACTGGTTTCATTTCAAGATTATCTCCCGGCAGATAAAAATCAGAGTCTGCATGTAGAATGAAAACAATAAACAACAACATCTTTTTGTTATATTAAACTGATGTAATCACTGATGGCTTTATAGATTTTAGGCATGATCCATGGAAAAAACAACAGACCCTACCCTAACTCATAATAACCCCCAAAAAAGATTAACAAGGCAGTTGCTTAAATTTTAGACCTTATGTCCTCAGAACAAGACTGAAAGTGTGCTTCTGTGTTAACATTAATGTTTATAAATGATTTAGTTATGTGATCGATGGCATTTGTGGGAATGCAATTATGTTTGATAGCAATTTACTCAGGCATAGAAATGGACACTAATTCATCATCTGAGGTCCCTAAATGTTCCTAGACCATGGTCATGGTTTAAAGTGTTTCAGTCAGCTGTGTTCACATTAATATTTTTTTTTCATAGCTCTACAAGTCATGCTAAGTTCAGCTTTGTTGTTGAAAAGCAACAATACTGAATTTTGGCAGATTTTCTCACTTTGGTTCCCATAACGACGGCTAACTTAGCATCCGTCTTGCATCCGGGGGTCCATGGCTTCTTAGTACTTGCGTGAAGAGTTTCCTCAAGGAATTTAAGTTGGAAACCACTCGGCTGGACGACTGTACTGCTGTCCTTACAGGTAACCCTTAAAACTCCATCAGACAGTTAAATTGCCTTTTTTTATATTTAGCTGGAATGATGTCTTACATAATTGTTTCAGTTGAAGAGACAGACACTATCAGCCAGTTTATTTTCATAAAAAGAGGAGTGACTTGATGATTTTCTATTGTCTGTGTGTAGTATGCGTGTGAGTGTGTGTGTTGTGTATGATGATAAATGTGTTACCTAATGACCTTCGTTTTGAACTTGTTTTTATCTCATTCCAACATTTGTTTTTATGATGTAAAGCACTTTGAGA
>JAVQJG010108331.1:0-11092 GCA_036024015.1 Craterocephalus amniculus | reverse complement strand
AAATATATTCAGGAACTTCTGGTTCGTTATGAACCAACCAGATCCCTCAGATTATCTGGGTCAGGTCTACTTTCAGTTACCAGAGTCAGAACCAAACACGGAGAGGCAGCGTTCAGTTTCTATGCTCCACACATGCGGAAGAAACTCCCAGAAAGCTGCAGGTCTGCTGACACTGTCAGCAGTTTTAAATCAGGGTTAAAAACCTTTCTATTTGCAGCCTGTTATGATGATTGATTTTTTTTCCTGAGGGTTTCTTTCTTTCTTTAATTTTCTTATTTTGTGATTTTATTTTTGTTTCTAATTCTTTTTATTGCTCTCTTGCTGTAATGTTTCCAATGTTTGTATGTTAAGCACCTTGAATTGTCATGTACATGAAATGTGCTATACAAATAAACTTGCCTTGCCTTGCCTATTATGATAGAAAACAAAATATTTCAGAAGACCTTAAAAGCATTCATGTCTGAGAGATGGCTTCTGATTCATGTACTGTACTGTATGAGTCTTTACAATTACACTTGGTCTCACAAAAAGCCAATAACCCACCAGCACATTAGAGGTGAATTGCTTCCTGGATGCCGGCCCCCTTTTTCCCTCTCCTAAGTGGATGCATTATCATTTGTCTGTCGCAAAAAAAGAGAAGCCAAAGAATATGAATATGCGTTTACATCTGCCTCCCATTAATATGCATGCCTGAATCCACATCTCAACACAAAGTCAATTTTCTGGCCATCTGTGGGATAGCTGGCAGAGGTAATGAATATTCTTTATGAATATGTTTTATTTTGTGAGGTGGCGATACATCATGAGCATGCCGTTACGTTATCTTTCCCTCCTCTAACCCCGTCTCTGCCTCTCCGAGGTGTTGGAAACGATCACTGCAAACTTGATGAGTTTAATTAGACTGAAAAGAGGGGGGGAGGGTGGATGGTTACATGGATGGACAGATGGAGGGAAGCCTGGGTGGAAAGAATGAAAAAATACCTTTTATTGCACATTCTCCCTCTTTCTCTAATAGGAGCCTTAATAAACCGCACACCTGCTCTGAATGGAGATGCCGGAGAGAGAAATATGGTCGGAGCTAATAGCTATCATGACTTCTGCAGTAACTGCTCTGCAGTCCTGATGTTCACTTATTTACCAACCTTATCCACAAAACTCAAGTTTATCATGATTTTTGTAATATGAGCAATTATTTTTACAAGGTTAGGTACAAATGCCCAATATGTCATGAAGTTTCAGAAACCTTTTTCGTCCGTTTGTATATGCTAAAGCTCTAAATGAGATGTTAAAATCACACGTTTTACTCCAATAAAACAGTGAAATCTGTTTAATAATTCTCTGACATATGCCGGTTTGAGGTGTTACCTAATCATGTGGCGCATTCACTTTTAAGATGACTGGTTGACCCAGAGGAATAGGAGGTGGATTGTAGGATATATGAACCCGTAGGCATCTTCATATGTCACGTTGATGATTTAGACATCAGTGACAGTATTACTGTTGCTCCCGTGTCTCTGGGGGGTTTGGCACAGTCCATTGGCAAGTCGTGTCCTTTAATGATTTATGATTGAAGTTCACTCGTGCAGTCCCCGGAGGATCCCCCAGAGCGAGAGGCGCAGGGAGTGACCAGTTTTATGGCAGTACTGGGAATCAATTATGCTAATGGTGGCTAATGAATGCACTTGAGGGAACTGCTCCCCAGCACTCAAGGGCCATTTTTTACGATTTGCATATTGATGACAGAAGGACAGTGGCCACTTTCATCCGGTTGTGAAGAAGCTCTGTAGAAATGGGTTCCTAAGTGTTCCTTTTACTCTTGCTTCACCTCACTTGCATCTTTTTTTCACTTTTTTCCGTGTACCGTTGACCCAAATTTGAGCTTAATGTGAGTAATGATGGATGATTTCTTCGGTCAATATACAGTGTTTGACGAGTGTCGACACTCCAACGGGGCCGACATCTTTGGAAAACTAGACATTGTAACTTTTGCAGTAGCAGTCATGACTTTCATGGGATCATGTGACCTGCACCGCTTTGCTTTATGCTACTCTTCTATAAACATAGAGGCCTGTGTTTTGTGCTACTTTTTCCTCCAGTTCAAACTTAACTTTGTCATGGCTGAACAAAGTCAGAAGTTGAAAGCGGTGTCTGAGGAGGTCAGAAAGAGAAAGTGGGATAGTTTCAGTCAGTATTTGTTCAAAACAATAACAGTAAGTGCCTGATGACTCACAGGACGTTGCAGTGCACGTCTAAATACGTCTGGTGTAAGCTCATCGGCTACAGACCAAAGCTAACGTGATTCATTTATACATTTGAGAAAAAGTGATACAGTTTTCCATACAAAAAATACATTTCTTTTAATTCATGTTTAGCACAGATCCACTGAGCTTTCAGCACTGATCACATCATCAGAGGTAAAGTTCATAAGAATTTTGTGTTCTATACAGATGATACAGTGCTCACGGTGTGTCACATATCAATACCATTCGATACAATATCATGTATCGTTGCACCCCTAGTGTGTATATAGTATCTTTTTAAAGGTGCAGGTTATAAATTCTTTTAAAGGTGCAGTACATGTCTATTTTTTTAGATTACAGTCTGAGACCTAAATATTTTCACTGTTATTTTAGAAGGTTATTTTATCATATCTTTAAGTGATTGATGTACATTTAATAGATCTGATAAATATTGTTGATATAAAATAAAGCTCAAAATCCTTTACTCACATGAAAACCTTCCAATGTTTATCTCTCAGCTAATCCTCTCTGTCTTCTGACGTAATCTAAAGTCATTTTCATTTAAGGTCTTTTTGTGGTCAGGGGGTCAGGGGGTCAGGAGCCCTGGAAGTGCTCCAGTCTTCCCTCACCAGATAGACACTGTATAGCTAAAGAGCAATAATGGTAAGACCGTTTACTACTACTAAAATTAGCATGCATTAAAGCCATCTGTTTGCAAAGATGAATGTCTGGATATACTCTTCCTCACTTCACTCAAATGCATTAAGGTGAATAATGCCAAACCAAGGGAGAAATCATTACGTCTGCTGTCTAAGTCACATAAAGAAGGCTATGAATATGAAAAGTGCTATGAATAAGTTATATAATGGTGGTGATAAAAGGGCTGCATTATCCAGACAGACCATGTCTAGCTCATTCAATAAGCTGCTATCAGTTGGATATACTATATGGAGAAATTCACGGTTTTCAATTTTTTTTTTTTGTTGAATCAAAAGATAAATGAATAAAGTCCCAAGCAATGTTGCAAAATAATCTGTTTCTGAACTCCAGCAAAAATCAACAGGCTGAGGTTAGTGTTGGTGACTTAAAATAGAGAAATAAGAATTTTGGTCTGCTTGTAAGTATCCTTCTTATCCTTCTTCCTGATGAGGAATATGCGGTAAATTAGGAGTAGAAAATGTCCATTTCTCTGAAAATTAAAAGACTGGGTGAAAAGTAAAAATTAGAAAAAATAGTTATTAGAATTCTTAAAATAAAATAAATCAGGAGGAAGATGTTTTTTATTATCATCACAAGATGGAATGACAGTCAACTTTTAAGATTGCCATTATGGACAAAAATGTCCTGTTCATTTGCATAAAACCTCTGTCTTATTCAAATTCTCAGGAATGATGAGATCAAGAAGAAGTCAATTTATTTTTGTAAAGAGCCAGATGAAGAAGCTCAAGCCATTGATGCTAAAAGATTGCTATGGACCCAGCCAAAAGTGCTCTGTCTCTCTTGTCTATCCATCTTTACACTGGCTTCCAGTTTGTCAAAGAATCGAGTTGAAAATCCTGCTGTTAGTTTACAAAGCACTGAATGGTTTAGAGCCAAAACATATTCAAGAACTTCTGGTAGAGTATTGTTATGAACCAACTAGATCCCCCAGGTCATCAGGGTCAGGTCTTAATCAGTTCTCAGAGTCAGAACTAAACATGAAGAGGAAAGGTTCCGTTTTTAGGCTCCTCACATGTTGAACAAACTCCCAGAAAGCTGCAGGTCTGCTAAAACTCTTGGGCAGCTTCAAATCAGGGTTAAAAATGTTGAAAGAAAAGAATTGATGTTTTCTCTAAGGGTTTCTCTCTTTGTTGTTTATTATTTTGCTATTTCACTCTGTCTCTGTTCGTCTTAGCGCTTCCTGCACTCCACTGTGATGTTTCTAATGTTTTTATGTAAAGCTTGAATTGTCATGAAACATGCTAAACAAATAATCTTGCCTTGCCCTGTTTCCTCTGTTTCCATTCTCCCATCTACTATCCTGCAACTCAGCTTAGTCCATGCAGGCTAAAGTGATCAAAATGATTTGCTTTCCTCTGATTTTTTGTATCCAAGTTGTTTGGTTTGATGCAACCATTTCAGTTCTGTTTGCTATTTTTCATGCAGCCCGCTTGGACTAGTGTAAGAGCTGCCAATCAGCATTGTCAGGGGAAGTGCCCCAAACAACCCAGAGCAGCTTAATTTCCATAGTTTGTTTTTGGTTTTTACATTTATTTATTTAATTATTTATAATCCCGTGGGTGTGATAAGCGTTCTGCATAGCACGTTTTCATTACTGCTTTATTTGAGCTTGGATGTGGCCCTTATTCCTCTTTGTTCATTAATTATCTCTCCACCCCTCACATTGATTTGGTGTCCATGTACTGTAAGTAGGTCTGCTTGTGGGAAGTAAGTCAAATTAGTTCCACCTCCAGCAGCAGAAGATATGCTGCTGCTCACACACCGATGCTTTGGTGTTAATTATTTAATGACATCATTAATAATAGTTTAACATTCAAGGGCAGAATTACTTATTTTACTTAAACACTTTTAAAAGACAAAATTTTGCTCATAATACATATTGAGTACGTATGATGGATTATCCCAGGGAAGAACTTTCATTTGTTTTGGAGACTTTTTATATTGTTGTGTTCGTACTTTTTTACTTATCTGAAAACTTTCTCAGCCACTCACATCATAGCACTTTTTGTGAAGTTATAGTTATATAAATTTTTCCTGGTAAGGAAAATTTTAACTTTAATTTTAATACATCAGTTATAATACTGTACACATAAAGCCAACCACATGCTTATTTAATTTGTGTTAACATATTTTGTGTCTCCCGGCTTAGGCTTTGTATTTGTGAATACTATTCTGGCAAGATTTTTGACCACCTCTCGCCTGATAACTGCTGGGATCGGTCCTGCTAAGCCGTACAGAAAATGGATGGATAGATTCTTTACCTTTATACTTAGAAACTCCACATTTTGATGGCATACTGTCATTGTTTATGTACATTCCTAAAACCATTATTGCCCTGCAGTGTCAACCAGCACTTAGTGTTCCAGCCTCGAGCATCATGTGACAGCTGTGTTCTGCTTTAACACCGCTGCATCACACACCAGCAACTGGAAATCAGCACACTGGGCTTTTTGAATGTGCACTATAACTGATTCAGCAAAGAATAATTGTCGGAGGAAGCAAGGAAAAGAAAGACAGAAAGGAGGGAGCAAAAGAGAGAGAAGATAACATCAGACTGACTTTTAGTCATCTTTTTACCATTTGGGTTTATCCCTTTCTGAATATTCTGTTCTGTTCACCTCCTGTTCATCATACCTGTTTTTTTCTGTTTGTTTGTTTTGCTAAATTCCTCAATTCCTGCTCATTTTGTAATTTGTTCCCTGTATATCGACTTTTAGTTTCCAGCTGTCTGAGATCATTTTTATCTCACTTGTTCTCTGTGCTCCTCTTTTCTCGTCATTACTGGGCCTCATCCCCTTTCATTGCTATTTCGCATTTGGGTCCATTTCTTTGTCTCATCCCCTCAGACTATGACAGTAGCGACATTTTAATCCTTTCATCCAACCTTATTGCAAATAAGTAAATAAGAATCCTGTTATTCCATATTCCAACATATTTTTGTAAGCCTGACTTGCAACAAGTCAGATTTTGAATAAATGTTTTTATGTTGAAATTACTTTACCAAAGATGTGCTAGATTTCTAAAAAGCATTGAAAATTGACCTTTACTCCACTTAAAACATTTATTGCTGCTAGGTCACATAATGCCATACCTAAGTTGGGAGTTTGACATAAATAAACTTCTTCAAACTTCCATGAGTCATGCCATCACTCGGAGGAATAAACACAGGCAGACAGGCAGTGTTGGAGGCTCCAACTAATTTGCTCTGGTGACATTTTCTTCTCCAGCTCCTTGGGGGGGAAAGAGCAGCAGAGGCGGAGTGAGAGAGTTCGAAAAGGAGGTGTTTGGAGAAAGAGACGGCAAGAGTAGAGAGCGAAAGGGAGAAAGATGGTGAAGGAGACACTAATGAACGCAGACAACAAAGACCCTAACCTGAGCTCCGAGCCCCTGGAGACACGGAGAGGTTTTTCAGCGGGTCAATAAAAGCACTGGACCGTATCTGCGTCGGCTTGCCCTTCAAGCGCCCACTTAACTACAGAGTGAGGACTTTGGTTCAAGGTTGCTATAGAGTTAAAGGGAAATAACACAGAATTCATATCGCAGTACTGTGTGCGCACAGAAAGAAATATGTGTGGCATTTTGGGTGAAAATGCACCACATCTGCATAAGTAACACGTCGGGAAAAGGGGTCACGCATCTATAATAGTCGCTACATCAGTGCATCTATTCCAAGCCGGCAGTTTTGCTTTAATAAAAAAAGCGTTGTTCGATATGAAAGCCCAAATAAACAAGACAGATCTCTTCCCTGGCTATCTGATAGAGCTGGAAAAATCTGCTCTGTTTTATTTGGACACACCCCAAGGGAGCATTTAACCGCACCTGAGAACGAATCAATTCTTTTTTTAAGTACTGCAAAAAGTTCTCACAATGAAAATTCGGTCTGCAGTATGGAGAAAGGATGGATATATTTCCCACCGGGGTTCATTTCTGCAAGAGAGCAGTGCTGTCTCCCCACAGCCAAATCAGAGGAATATAGCAGTTAGAGCACTGAGAGCAAACTAAGCTTAAAACAGCATGATGAGATATTGATTTTTGGCTTGTAACTTCATTTTATGCATCAAGTGGCAAACAAGATATCACACTGTTCATAATCCTCAGTGTCCCTGAAGCCACACACACATATTGATATTAAGGGGAGAGGAAAGCCTCGAGTCTGGAGTCTGCACACCATGGTCTACACCTGAAGGTAGAGAATCAATACACACATGTATACACATACTGTATGCACGCTGGGGGACACATACTTGGTTGCCCTATGAAGCCCCTCCACCTCTGACATATGTCACTCCCAATCTGTTCAGAAGGCCACACATCTCTCCAGAGTCATCCTGCCACAGCAGCGCAGAGGGGAAACCAGACTGAGCTGAAGACTGAACAAGAGGGCGCATGGGGACAAAGACAAGAAGAGAGTATAAAAGAAGCAGAGAAAGCTTCTTCTGCTGCTGGTAGGAAGCCTTTCCTGCTTAATTAGTTGTTTGGAAACAACACTAACTGTTCTTTAGGAGTGAAAAATGCCAACAGTCCTTAGTATATTTAGCGGAGGCAAATAACTCAACAGCCTTGGGCTTCTTTCACCACAAGCATCCTATCAGAGCTTAGTTAGACAGGGAGCTGTTATGAGTTATATTGTTTAGAGATTGTGACTCTGGTCTGGTTTGGTCCTGGGTCACTGGAAGGCAGAGTTGAATACTGTAAATATGAAATATTTTGGAGAGAGGAGACATGTGAATTACAGTAATATTTTGTATACATGGAGACAAAAAGACACTAATCATTCAGGATCCACCTACACCATAACCAAATTGATTCTTTTAATCCAGGACACAAATGATAGTAGATTGCCCTCATGTGGAAGAATGATGCAATCGCACCACTTTTTATTTTTATTTTTGTTTTTTTAATGATAATAATTTAGTCTTGTTTTTAGTTCAGGCAACCTAAAAAAACATGCAATTCTGTCAGTAAAAGTACTCTGATGACTCTGCAGTTGTTGTGCGTATCAGTGATGCACAAGAAGCTAATTACAGGGCGCCGGTCAGTCACTTTGTGGCATAGTGGAGAAACATCCTATTTTGATGCTGCACAAAGTGCTAAACATAAAGGACAATACTGAAAACCCTTTACCTTTTGTCAGCTATAAATGTTTAATTATCAGTTATAAAACTGCACATTTAAGTTCTTGGTCCAGAAGGTAATGGCTGTTGGCAGGAATGACCTCCTGAGCATTTTATTGGTGCAGCAGATCTGAAGAAGCTTCTGACTGAACATATCTACTTGTTTTGTCACTGTGTTCTGTACAACTAAGAAATTATATGATCATAAATTAGTGCAGCAATCTGTTTTTGACACCTAGAGCAGAATGCACAGCTAGATGTTAAGATTTTGTAGTAATCACACCAAAGCCAATTTTTTTTAAAATAGTACTGTTATGTCACGAGTACATCATGCAAACAATCTATGCATATGAAATTAAACAACCATTCCCAAAAACAGAACAATGAAATTCAAATTCAAAATACTCTTTTTCGACTAAAAGCTTGTTTTCTGACTTTTACTGTGTACTTTGCACTCTAATGACACAATAGTCAGCATATAAGGATCAGTCAGAGGCGTCTTCAGTTCCGATGCAACAAATAATGGCAGAGGAGTCTGTCTCTGCCCATTTTTAAATCTCCATGCAGTGACTGAATGAAGAGAGAAAAAAATGAGGACTGAATATTACAATAATTTAATTGTGATTCAACAATACAATTCTATTTAGGGTTAATGTAGCATCATTCATTCATTCATTCATTATACACTCATTCATTTTATTCATTTATCCAGTCATATCAAACTCAGTAAACAAGAAAGCAAATCAAATCATATATTTAGATAATGACGCACTTAAAAAGAAAATCATAATATTGTTAAAATGTGGGCATTGAAAATGAACACCCATCACAACTCTGTTAAAAATAAGTTGATATTGTTAAACTACTGAAAACTCAAGGTTTAATGACCTGATCGGTTCAAATGGTGGGGAGATTCAATCAGAGGCATCTAACAAAAAAATGTATCTATGTCAGCATCAGTTGTATCAGACAGTATAAACCAACTTCCCTTGAGATCCCAGGTAGACACCTCAATGCAATGAGCATGTTTAACATCTCCAATCTGTTAGAGTGGGATCTCCCCTGCTCTAATCCCATGGATGATTAAGCGTTATAATTAAGGTTTTTGGACATATTCCACAGAGGAACAGACGTGGCAGCTGGTGACATTCATGCATTCCCGAACACAGGACGAAGAAATTACAATAAGGCCTAGTCTACTCTTGTAATCTGATCCAAAAGCGCGATGATCTCTGTTGCAGTTCACTTTTACCTATTTTGAAATAAAGTCGCCAAAAAATATCAATTTAAATATTCCCATATCATGCAAAATTTTTGATTATTGGTTTAGTATTTAAGATTAATAGTAATATTGTTACATATTTTATTACTTTATTTTATTTCATTGTTTTTTTTTTTTCTTCAATCATAAGCTGGGCTTTTAAAAGGGTTCAGAGGCTCAGTCAAACACTTAAATGATTATCTTTTATCTGTCCCTTTTCATGCCAGAGAAAAAAGAGGCACCTACAACAGTACACTGCAGCACCAACATTTAAAACAAATTTCTTGTTTTCTCAAGCTAAGGATTATATTAAATGGTAATTTCTTTTTTTGCGTGGCACGTTTTTGCATTTTTTGTATCGTGTAGGATTTCAGCTGTTCAACAGTCCACTCAAAATGAGACGGCTTAGTTTTGTTTTTACATGTAGACTTCTTGGAGACATTCAAGAAGGCTACTTACTTTGTCTTCTTCCTTTCATCTTTTGTTACCTCTGCTTGTTTTTTATCCATTTCTGTCTCTATGGTGCCTCTTTTAGTTAATCTGTCTACTTTGCTATCTTACCTTGTGGGTTTTTTTGCACCCTTTATTCTTTTTATCCGTCCCCGTGCTCCTATTGCTTGTGTTTTTATTCTGAAGCTATTCATGCCTTTGGGTATTTACTCACCAGAAGTCATTATTCTGTCATTGTCGTTAGGTGTTTGTGTTCTCAAACCCTTCACCTCCTTTCTTTCTTGTTTTCTCATGTTTTATCTTTTCCTGTGGCACATTGAGTTCAGTGCTGTAGGTGCTTTCAGGAGGACGCGTCAGAAGTGAGAAGTGCAGGGGAGTGAGAAGAAATAGTTATACGCATACATTCTCTTTATGTCTGTCTGTTGGATTTTTCATATATAATGTGTGTGTGTGTGTGTATGTGTGTGTGTGTGTGTGTGTGTGTGTGTGTGTGTGTGTGTGTGTGTGTGTGTGTGTGTGTGCTGGGCAGGTTTGGTGGTGGAGGTGCAGCTGGACAGCGTCAAGCAGACCCAGCAGTCCATCAGGAGGACCTTGTTCCTGGACAGCCAGCAGCCCAGCCTGCTGGTGACCTTTAACCTCACCAACGGGGAGAGCTGGTGCCATGAGAGCCAGATCTACCTCCGGGTCAGTGACCACTTTTTCCAGATGCTTCTCTCCATCCAGCAGCTTTTCAGACGCTGACGCCATGGCGAGCTTCCATTGAGTTACGCCCACTTTTCTAAAACATGTCCTCCTGTTGTCTGTGTGCTGCAGGCTGAGGAGGAGTTTCGGGATAAACTCAGCCCCATTTACATCAGCCTAAACTTCAGTCTAGATGCCGGGGTGCCGCTGGACCAGCATGGCCTCCGTCCCGTTCTGGCCTTCCACACGGAACAGTGCATAGAGCAGAAGGTACGTGATGGCAGAAAAATCCATTCACAGAAATTTTTTTTTTTAATGATTTTTTTTTTTTAATTTGTTTTGTTTTGGGTTAAAAAAAAAAAAGAATATTTTCTACCGCTTATCCGGGGTCGGGTCGCGGGGGCAGCAGCCTGAGCAGGGAAGCCCAGACTTCCCTCTCCCCGGCCACATCAGCAGCTCATCCGGGGGGACCCCGAGGCTTTCCCAGGCCAGCCGAGAGATATAATCCCTCCAGCGTGTCCTGGGCCTACCCCGAGGTCTCCTCCCGGTGGGACGTGCCCAGAACACCTCCAGGATCCAGGGGGCATCCTGACCAGATGCCCGAGCCACCTCATCTGGCTCCTCTC
>JAVQJG010108328.1:0-50381 GCA_036024015.1 Craterocephalus amniculus | reverse complement strand
ATGTATAACTCCTGTCTGTTAAGCTGCTCCTCGGTCCAGTTACCTATCTTCCTCAACAGATAAGTTAATGTTAACACTGCTTCAGATGGAAAGATCTGAGTAGAGGTCATGATTTTTTTGTGAATAAATTACAACCCCCCCCCCCCCAAAAAAAAAAATTTTAATAAATAATATTGTAGTACTGTATGAGCAATAATTCAGATTTAAGTGAGGAATGTACAAACCAATCTGCTTTGTGGGAAATAAGCAGGAGAAAGTGAAAATTATAAAAATGTAACTTTTGTGGTTTACAATAACAACTTAACTTATAACACATTTAAAAATCAGTACAACAAACTAAATGTCCAAAATTCTTTATATTTCACAGAAATATCTCAATTACACAAATTGATTTGGAGCTGATTGTCAGTGTTAAGCTAATGGTCAAATCTCCCTGAAGCTACTCTACTGTATTAGCTTTCAAGAGGGGGCCACTTGTAAAGCATTATGCACTTTCACACTGGAAACCTTCTAACACAGCAAAACGAGTTGATCATCACTGAAAACACTCAAGCTCCCTTATTAAAAGAGAAACAACCTCTTATGAAGCCAAGGGACTCACAAAAGCTTGGGTCCTTTAATATTTGTTTGTCCTCTCTGCGCTGAAGCGTCCCACATTTATGCTCCATAATTAAAGTGAAGCCAATCAATTGTTGACCCTGGTTTCTATTGTTGCTTCAAGCCCAACACTAAATATACAATCTTTCTCTGCTCTGTTAACAAACACTTCTTAATCTTATTCTTTACTTAGGTAGAACATTGAATGATATTCAAATCAGAAGTGTCAGATGTAAATCTAGTGATGGCAGCAAAACAGATGTTTCAAATAAGCCTGAACACACATCATGCGATCATAAGATACTCCAGTTGAAAGTAATGCCCAAAATAACACATCAAGGAAGGTAGATAAGCTGCAGGAAAAAGAGCTACAACTACTTGACTTTTCATCTGGACTTGCACCTGCATCTTTTGAGAGAAATCTGTTTGCTTTAAATGACAGCTTTTCAATGTGATGACATGATTGTGCACACCTGATCTCTGCCATTCAAAAGTGAGATCAGGTGTGCACCGCATAAATTACGTACTTAAGCTGAGAGGTTGCTCTCCTGAGAAACAGCAAGCAAATGGGTCTTTAGTATGATGAAAAGAAAAAAAGGATTTTCATAGTTAGTGGTTGCTGCTATAACGCTGTGATAGATGGATAGATAGATAGATAGATAGATAGATAGATAGATAGACAGACAGACAGATAGATAAACAGATCTGTCATCAACATAGATACAAACCATCTGTAACAATTTCTGTGTTCTCCTAAATGAGGTGATTATTTTGCAGCCACAGGACCTTGCTGTCATTGTGTCGACCAAGAGCACCACTGTCGATCGAAGTATGGTTGAATCAAATGTGATATCATTTGTTCAGCATCTAATACATGGCCCCAAATTGGGTCATGCAACAATGATCCCAAACACAGCAGCAAATCTACCACAGAAGAACTGAAAAAGAAAAGAATCAAGGTGCTGTAATGACCAAAAGCCCTGACATAAAACCTCAACAGATGGAAGGGAAAAAAATGGGGAAAACAGGCTCCACTAAAGCAACTATATTAGCCGTGGGTATACTACAAACTATTTCTGTTTTTTATGCCGCACATATACGGGTTTGCAAAGTCAATTACTGTATATTCGATCATGTATTAACTTTAATTGTGCCTGTTTAGTCTTGGAAAAACACAAAACTGATTTATATAATTTCACTGGTCTTGTCACTGTTAGGGGCTTATTAGAATCACAAACTAAGTGTGATAAAAAAAACAGAAAAAAAGAAGAAGGTGAAAAACTGAATAAAAGATTGCCAGAGTGTTGTCACAAAGATCCACCATGTGACATCATAAAAAGACACAGTCTGCATAGTTTAAAATACCATCAAATCCTCTGTTTAATCAGCTGCCAAGGATGGAAATCTAGTGGCAGCAAGCTGCGTTAGCTTTGATAAGTTTGGCCATCTAGAAGAGATGTGGTGATTATCTGGATAGGGTGCTCTGTCTGTCTGGCTGCCCCAACAAATGCATGATGCCAGCATATTCGCCTCTAGCTCTTTGGTCTGAAATGGCCTTGAAAACTGATTTCTGTAACAGCTGCTACACAGCAGAGACATTAGACAACTTTTAGAAACATTGTCAATAAATTATTTAGAACATTCCTTTCTAAGAGCCCGGATTTACATTTCAAGTATTTTGGAAACTCCAGCGATTACTCTGGGATTGGCGGTGGCGTGTTTGTTTTTCTGAGCGTCTGTGGGACCGCGCGCCTGTGAAATGGGCATAGATACAAGTGAACGAGACAACTCAAGATATGTAATATGACATAATGTCTCCCCTGCTCGAACCCCCAGCTGCTTGCCCACATGCCACAGATCCTGCACCATGTCTAAACAGATGCTCTATCAATAATGCTTGCTCCAGTGCCACACACCTCCCTGGTGGCCAAATGGGAAGGGTAGAGTGGATGAGAGAGCGAGGGAATGAGTGAATGATTCAGTTTTTGGAGGGAGGACAGGAGGGAAGGAGAGTGGGCAGCAGCCCAGAAGCTAGAGTGACTACTGGGAGATGAATTTGCAACACCAGGAGAAGCCAAAGGACCAGTGAACCTGGGGATGAAGTGTTCTTCTTCTACCATCTGCTCCAAAGAAGAGCGGGGGAAAGACGATTCAGTCATTTGTCCCTACATGTTTATATCCTCTACTGTTCCAGACGGCAGTTGTGTTTTATTTCATCAGCTTCACACATTTCCAGCCACTTCTTTCAGCTCCCTTTCTCTGAGACATTTTGAAGCAGTTTTTTTCCTCCTGCAAGGTGTCTAGGGACTTCACAGTAAGCCATATGCTATATAGTAGATGCCTGTGTGAAAGCAAGCCCACTTTTCTTATTTGTTTCTTTGCTGACTGTGTAGCATTTGCATCCAGGATTTGCTGCTCATAAGTAAAAAATAAACTAATTAGTTTCCCACATGCCAAAATACAACACAAAATGTTGCCTCTTCAATGTTTAACAGTTGTCAGCGTGTTCTTTTAACCAAATACCACATATTCCTGACATGCATTTTGGTTACTCAACCTCCTTAATTTACCTCTATCTCAGCTCTGACTAATTCAGATGTTGCTGTGCAGACTGCAGACTTTTGTGATGAGGTAGTGGGAAAGCTTTGCTTTTTTTTGTGATGCCCTTATGCAGATGTCGTTTGTGCACAAACTCTACCATGGAACCATGCACTGCCACTCCTGTGTCAGCTAAACCTTCCTGCGGGTCCTTTTGTAGTCGCATGGGGGTTCTGCTTTCACTTTCCGCAGAGCAGTTTTATCTGAAAGTTATCTCGGTCTTCCAGATGTTGTCTTGACTTATACAGCTCCCCTTAGCTGCCAGTCCTTAATGATATTTCAGACACTCGAAATTGCAAGCTGGAAGCACTTTGATAATTCTTTATAGCCTTCCACTGCTTTGTAGGCATCAATCAGCTTTATTTTCAGCTTCTAAGTCATTTGCTTGAAGAGCCTGTGGTTGCTGAGTGTTCCCACAAGCTTTGAATAGTCAAGAATTGATCAAGTTGTGAAAGTGTCATCAGCTGGCGGTTCCTAATGGTTTGGTCCGACCTGCCAACTGCAATCACATCAAATGCAGTCGGCAAAATTATTTATGCTTTGTATTTCTAATATCCTGCACAGGTTAAGGTAAATAAAATTTAAAAATATATAAAAAAAAAATTCTAAAATGAATTGATCAAATAATACACTTGACTAGTTGTGTCTGGCCTCTGAAAATGTAAAACTTAATGTGGTGGTTAGCGTTCTTGTGCAGCTGCTCCATTTCTATTAAAAAGAACAGGCATAATCTTTTCATAGCTTTCACGCTGCCTTTGAAAACATTATATTGCCTTTTAATTTGAAAAAGAAGGGAACTGGTGCAATGAAGGGGCTGCGATCAGGTTCTGATCAATAAGCTGCTTAATTTTTCCACTTGCCTAGGGAATTATTCATGTTAGTGAAATAAAACTACTGATAGGAAAACAAAAAAGGCAATGAATTCTCCCAGCAAGTATGAATAACACAAGAGTAGCATAACAAATTTGATACAGGGTGGTATGCAACTATAATGGTTCTTTTTCTTTCCACATCACCTTAAAGAAGCTTGCATGGCAGTGAGAAAGGCAAGGAATGAATTCTGTAGGTATGAAAAATTGCCACATTATTTTGCACAACATTTTAACAGAACCATCAGACTCCAATTTGTGTGTGTGCGTGCACACCAACACCCAAACTGTCCCACATTAGATGTACATATTAGTTCTTGCATGAGCAAGAAAACACATCAATGCTCCTTGTGCACCACCCCTGTTGTCATCATCCATCATAATCTAGCTCTGCCTTCCACTAGCTGTCAAAACTGCTCTGGACAATTCACTTAGACAGTGTCAGCTGAACTGTAATATTTTACCAGCAACTATAATGAGAACTGGCCTCCAGACTCATGGAAACAAACACATGGCTCCCTGCTCACGCCTTGGTTGTGGCATCTATGACTTTGCCACAGTCATTCCAATTTTCCTGTTGCTTGAGGCAATGCTATCCAAGTATGGTTAGCTTTTGCCAGCTGGGATCCCAACCTGTCAGCCTATGCAATTTTTGCCCTTTGTCTCAGCTTTAACATTATCTTCACTGCAATTCTTAGTTTTCTGAGGAAGGCATTATCTTTTGTGGTTATGTGTATTTGAAATTACATTATTGGGGCTTTGGCACAGCGTCTGAGACATAAAGGTTACAATCTGACCCACAGTAATACAAATGTTTTAATTTTGGGCTTCATTTGTGGCAATGTATGTGTGCGTGTTTTCTTTTTAATCAATTACAAAACATGCCCACTGGAGGTTGCCAGAGCTAAATGATTTCAACATTATTTCATAGATACTTTGGGGAATAACCTAACTATTCTCCCTACATCTATACTTAGAAAAGAAAAATGTTTTAATTAAATTTCAATTAAACTTGGGAGTGCGACTCAACTGTGCATGTAAGAGAACTGACTGACAGCAAAACCATAGTTTTGCTGATTATAAAAACCATACAGGATGAAGCCCATAGCCAAACTGTTGCAAAACTAGAGATGCATTGATCCATTTTTTTCCAATCCAATCAAATACAGATTCCGAGTGTATCAGCCAATACCCAATACTGATCCAATACTACTGATAAATGAATGAAGCATATACCTTGCCATGTGATTAAATGCATCAGGCTTGACATAAACATTTAGCCTTGAAAAAAGAAAGGTAACAAATTAACACAGATAGAAATGTACTTATTCTTATTCATTAACAAACAAAGTATACATTAGCAGCAAAAGAAATTAATAACAATTAACTTCGATCTATGATCCAGCTAATCAGGCAATATTGAAGCCGATATCTAATCCGAGTATTTGATCGGTCCATCCATTAAACACATCCATTAGTCTCCACTTTACATTTTCTTTACATATCCATCGTTGGGATATTTTAGTCTGAAAACAGAGAAGAGCAACAAGAAACATACGTATTCTCGAAACGCCAAAGAGCAGATGACAATGCAACATAAAACAAATGAGAAAATCGCATAGAGGAGACGATACCTGATGCATCCCCTCAACAATAGGCATGTCGAATCAATACATGATGATGATGTACAGAAAATTACATTAAGGGTAGCTGATGTTTCTACTGTAGGTATAGCTTCTAAATCCTTTGAGGAACATTTTTCAAACAAACCATGGTGCCTCTTCTTTGGGTAAATCTGGTCTCTTGCTCTCTCTTTCTGTCAGAGACAAAGGAGGAAACATATCTGCAGTCTGCGTTATGGTGATGGTCAGAGTGTGGAGGGCTCTCCAAATTTAGGGGCAGCTAATTAAACTTGATGTGGCGTCCAATTCCACCGTCTGTTCAGTAAGTGGCAGAGAGGACAAGGAGCAAGGAGCTGATGAGGACATGAACGTTAGTGTGAGAAAGGATCGTTCTGTCACTTCTAAAGCAATCTAATGCTTAAGTATCTATAAATTGTGTAGATGTAATCCAGAGTTGCTGGTCAGAAATAGATCAGGACCTAATAAAGTGAATATGTAAAAGCACAAAAACATTTACCTGATGGTCTAAAAGGTTTAGACATTTCCATGATGTGAAATATTTGCCATGTTCCACCAAAGTCATGTTTACCACAAAATAAATTCACAAGCACCTATAAATATAATTTACAGTAAATTAAGTGTAGACCGTGCTGAATCTA
The DNA here is from genome assembly GCA_036024015.1 of Craterocephalus amniculus. Lineage (NCBI taxonomy): Eukaryota > Metazoa > Chordata > Actinopteri > Atheriniformes > Atherinidae > Craterocephalus > Craterocephalus amniculus. The sequence continues at coordinate 44,036 of JAVQJG010108328.1, read as the reverse complement.
CTCCTGCAGACAATAACTGTGCACATATGTGGAAGTGGAAGTCTGTATTTGTCAGCAAGTCTGTGCTGTGTGTCCTCAGTAAGTGCCACATCAACAATATTAGCTTGGAGGACAAAGGAGGGCAGAGAAATATACAGAGGCACGCGTCGAGGCAGCAACGGAAAATAGATGGAGTAGCAACACACTATTTTAATTATCCTCTTGTCTAACCTGCCCTCCAATTACGAATAGGGATGTATAATAATCCATCTATTGATGCATGAAAGACAGGACAATAACACAGGAACAAGGGTGGGATAAGAAGTGGCTTGAAAAATGAGCCCAAAGAGGCTCAAAGTGAGGTTAAGCTAACTGAAATGATGGAATATTATTGCTCAGATTTCAAACAGTACCGTTTCTTAATAGTTAGGAGTGTGCATATACTATGTAATAGTAAGAGACAGAGTTTATTGCCCTCAGAGGCTTTTAGATAAAATACATGATTGCATTTATGATAGTGCAGTTAAACGGTAAAGACACTGCAGTGTATGCTGAATTCCACTGAGAGCTGGGCATAATGAATATGCACTGCCTAATTTCTGCCGGCTAATTTGTCTACATTCGGTAAATCTTTTTAAGATTGATTTTCTCAGAAGATACAGACTCAGCTCAACATTAAGTAAACAGCCGTGAGAGAACTAGCTATTATATTTTGCTTGTTCGAATCCAATGTTATTTTTCATTTAGTTGGTTACATCAGTGATTCTTCTTGTGCAGAAAATTAACAGGCAGCGCTGCAGACATCTGCCATTTGTCTTCCTCCTGCTCATGAGAATGCAACTTTAACAAGAGTACCGGATAATTTTGTGCTTTATTAGAAGTGCCACAATGAAATATATTCAAATTTAAGCCAATGTTAAAACTGCCACATGCCACAACTAAGAGCATCTGCTGAAAAGACAAACATTGGATAGCAAAATTCAGCATTTTTGAGCAGTAGGCTCATTATTGTTCTGGTCCTATGTTCTTTGACTTTTCCCCTTATATTCAGCCATTATCACTGCATACAGGAATTTAAGGTACAACTTTGAAACATCCTCTTACTAGAGAATGTAACTATCAACTGGTTACATAAACCCCAGATGAACCAACTAAAGGCTGCAGAAATTGATGACTGCCCTAATGATTGAGTCCAAGCAAACTAAAATACCAGTTTTAAATGAACAGCATAAAAGTAAATGCACACAGTGAGAGGAGGTATACTACAGTTTTTAAACTGTTGATTCTGTATCAGAAGAAGAAAAGTTCGGCCGGTGCATCCTTCCTCGCTAACTGCATTTCCTTCGCTGATTCGGCCCACTTTAACTCCACACGAACAACTTTGCAAATTCAAATGCAGCGTCTGACTGCAGATATATTCCCCATAAAGTGATTATATTTCATCACTGTCTCTCTGACTGCTAAACTATTCCCTTCTTGTATCAGATAATGTGCAAGCTCACACTCTCTCATCCACATCTGAATACAAAGACTTACAGTGAGCAGGGGATGTTTGGGGCAGACGAAGACAGCACAGGGCTTGGAGGTCTTTATCCATCCCTGCAGGCGCTAAAGTAGGTTGCACGGCAGCCATGTCTCCTAAGACAAGTTAATAAGATGGAGCAGTCCCTGGGGGCAAAAGCCAGCGAACATTATCACTTTGAAGGCAGCTAGAAAAACTGACATGCACCGGGAAGATCCTCAGAAAAAAGCTATTTAATCGCCTCCTTTAACTTGGCACTGTTACAAGAGAAAGTTAGTTTGAGGATGCGGAAGACAAGGATTTCAGGAAACATTTGTTTATTTTTCCGTGCTGCAGTGACCAGACGAACATCTCCTTTTTTAATTGGTATAACAAAGCAACCTTCTCCAGTTCTAAACCACAAGGTGTGCTACACATGCATCACATGTGATCTGCCCAAAGACCGCTTCAACAGACATGTGGTGCGATGAATAAATCATGCTGCATAAAACCAAAGTCCCTCTCCTGAGGGTCGGCATTCACTCGGCTCTTCTAGACTCACAACAAGTATCTCCCTGATCTAAATGAGCCACACATGGCTGTGCTGAAGCCAACAAGAGCAAAACTGTCACCTCACTCATGGAACATTGATCATTACACAATTTGTTCCCTTTTATTAGAACCATTGTAATTAAAAATAATTGAGTGGTGGGGTGGGCAGGTGCTCCCATCAACATTTTTTTACACCAATTAGCACTACAATAATATTGCTCTAAATATTGCAGATGATATTAGCATATTGATGGAACACAAGTGCCTGCACGCCTGCTCGCCAGAGAGGCGTTCTCAAGTGGAATCTTTGCATTGAGATCCACCGGGAAGGAGTCACTTCTGGTTTGACGAAAACTGACTCAGAAACAGAGAGAGGAGGTGCGATGTGCCGACCGATATGGTGTTCAAGGTCCAAGAATGTTCCAAATCAGAGAGCACGCTGCTGGTGCTTCTACAGTAAGTGATGGCAAACATGACATTTAGATCCACATCACACAGTCGAGATTAAATCTGAGTCCTTGGTTTTCAGATCTGTTAACATAAGAAAAATTAACAAAAAAATCTGCTCTAAATTCAAAGAAAACCTGCAAATGCAATGGATGCTTCTTTTAAAAAAACAAAAAAAAACCAACACAACCGAAAGAAGACACCGGTCAGCTGAACATAAATAAATTTGGCCCACACAAACCTGACAAATGTATTTTAACATCTGAGATAAGACCTGTGTGTTCTCATATAGCCTGCTCGTCTGTTGTCAGCGGCCTAACAAATTGGTTCTCCGACCACTTGGGAGCATGTGTGAGACGGTTTACTCTGCACACAAGAACCAGAATCACATTTGAAGCATTGAATTTCTGTGATACATCTCACCAATTCTCTCTCAACCACAAGAGCTGGAGCTGGTGTCTGCCTGTGACAGGGATTATCTCACAAATAACACACAGAAAGATAACTGGCATGTTGCTGTGGCTTAAAATGACTTCTCTGCTTGCTGGCTAAGCAAAGTGAGCATAGATGATAATTAGCAATCTTGACCAGCCGTTTCTAAACTCCGGCAGAAAAAAGAAGTACTTTAATTACTGCTCTGACTGACAATAAAAGCAGATTTTAAGTGTTTCACAGAATCACAAGCTGACAGAGGAAGAGATAGTCTTTTACTCAAAGATTCATTGTTGTCCCCTTCTTCTTTTTTATTATCCATCCATGCCCGATGCGAGCACTTCTCTGCCACTCTACATAGCTCTTTATCTCTAGCTACACATCTTCTGGATGTGTTCAAAATGATCAAAACTTTGTCAAAGGTGATGGTACAGAATAAATAAATGTTCTACATGGTGGGTTTGATAAATCACACTCTCCCTAAATGATTTCATGATTTTGACAAACAGTCCCACAAGCATATTGGACGCACAGGACTTCCGTCTTTTTAAAAAAATATCGTAAATCAATAGGAACCTTGAACTTTTAGACTCCCAGAGTGTTTTTTTGATCCTCTACAAGTCAAGGGGGAAGCCTAATACAACAAGACATGATCTGCTCTTTGCTACGGGTTTGAGCTGGTCTGTTCATGTCTTGGATTACAATCGTAAAAGTGCTAACAGGGCTGTGAGTAATGCATGCTAATGTATTCTTTCAGATCCCACCTTGGGTCTAAGTGCGCGGCAGGTGAGCCCGTCTCACCTAGACAAAGAAATACGCCCCTGGCCCTCGTCGCAGGGGGCTCTTGACAGCGATCGGCACATGCCACGGAGTTCACAAAAACACAGCCTTTATCATATCCAACATATTTGTCTTCTTTTAATAGCCCGATTTGCCGAAAAATAAATCACCTAACATTCCCGACAAATACCAAGTTTTAGAGCTGAACGAAAGAGAGACAAAAAGAAGAAAAAGGGAGCGGGTGAAGTGTCAGAGACAAAGACAGAGAGACACAGACAGAGAAGGAGACGGAGACAGAGAGATCAGAGCTGGGGGACAGAAGAACAGCAAATGATAAATGAATTCCCGAGAGAGAAGTGGGGGACACGGAGAAATTACAGAACAAAAGGAGAAGACAGAAATGACATTTCTTAAGGGACTGCTGTGTGGCATTTGTGGGAAGAAAAATGAAATGTGAGGACCAGAGAGAGATGGGAGGCGGGCGAGGGCATGTGGAGAATGGAAAGAGTAAGAGCAAGAAACAAAAGGAAAGTGTGTGAGAGGTAAGACTAATTTATGAGAAATGAGGCAGGAGTTGGTGAGGCTGGCTGCTGTCTGATGGATTGGGTGGGGGTGGGATCGGGGTTTTTCACTGTGGTGGAGACAGAAGAACCTGTGATATGGATCCTTTGAGGCTACATTTCAAAAATAGTGACCTGTCTTGAAATGGGAGATGAATATAAAATAAAATAAATAAATAAATAAAAAAAGAATAACATCACTTCTCTTTGGGAGAATCTCCCTGCCAGGTAAGTAGAGCACAGAAAGGCAAAGGTGAGAAAGAGAAGAGGTGGGAAACAAAGGGGGAGAAGCACAAGGGAACGAGCAAAAGGAAAGAAAGAAATGTGTGAAGTGACAGAGGCGAGAAAAAGTAAGCGAGGAAAAGATGACGGAGATAAAGTGAGATGAGAGACAGCCGCCTTTGATGCAACTGCTTTTCAAGTGTGGCAGTTTGGAAAAAGGCTTGCCCACGTGGTCGTACGTATGTGTGCACGAGCTCGTGCGCGAACGTGCACAACCCTCCGAGTATATGGATCAGTTATAATAAAGCTCACAAAAGCATGAAAGCTGGGATTGATGATAAGGCAGCTGCTCATTTGTAGTGTGTAGCAAGCAGGTTCCCACATGTTTAAAGTACACAAACACAAACACACACACACAGAGACAGCAAAGCTGCCTCTGGAGGTGTAGAAAAACACTCAGGGCCCACAAAATATTCAAGGTGCTCCTCGAGACAGAATCCCACCCCAAGCTTGCTGACACAGGAGCGCAGCGAACCTCCTCCTTCAAACCGTGCACCGTCTTTATTCGCCCGAGTCGTACTTGTACTGTATCAAAGCCAGGACACACGCAGCTGTGTGAAGTGCCATCAACGTACACCTTCTCCTCCTCACACACACTCGCTTTATGTCTCTCTCTCTGTCTTTCTCTCACACAACTTTAAGGGAACAGAGCTGTGCTGGCAGCAGCGATGAAAGGCCGTGATGAAGGTGAGGCGGAGAAACACAGCAGACGTCATCTCTCTACTGATGGAGAGAATACACCACACACACACACACACATATTCTCTTTTAAGTTCATTCTCTTTCAGCGTTAGCCCAATATAGATCAGGACTAAAGGAAAAAACATGCGATTCATATACAAATAAAGGCAAACCACCACAAAGTAATCCATCTCTGTCCAGCTGCATGAGGGAAAAGCCACAGAAAGGCAACAGAAATGTGTTAGGAAAAGGGGAAGTAGGTAATGTGACTTATTTAAGAATAAACAGAGACACAGTATGTGAGACAAAAACTGAGTTTTGCTTATCAGCTTAAAAGTCAGTGTTTGGTACTAGGATATTTATTCCCTGCCCTGCGACAGATTGGCGACCTGTCCAGGGTGTACCCCCCCTCTCGCTTGTTAATAGCTGGGATAGGCTCAAGCCCACCAGCGACCCAATTGGATTAAGTGGTTCAGAAAATGGATGGATGGATATTCATTCCTCAACATGAACTAACTGAACTGTTCTGTTTTCAGTCCACATGATCCCACACTGCTTGAATGATGCTGAATTGCAGGTTCTACAGGGGATTTATCACTCCAGTGAGAGCCGTTGTCACTGGTTTCAGTCCAGTTTTTGTGTAATTTCCCCTCATTTTCTTTCCTTGAAGGTGTCTTTTTGAACGTCATCCTTCCATGGAAACTAATTTTGATGAGGCTTTGACCAACAGTGGATCAAGTGAAGGGTCGGACATCTTTCAGGTTTTGGGTCAGGTCTTTCCTGGATTTTTCCTCTTTCTTAAGAGCATGACTTTCATATACTGTTGAGCTTACGTTTTTGCCACAGTATGTTTTTCTATCTGTATGTAACCCAGAAAGTAATAGGCGGATGTGGATGAAGTTTTCAGGAAATCTCTGAACTGCTATAAGGAAGACCTGATTCGATTTTGGGGGCGAATCCAAAACTAAAACCACCAACTTTCAAACACCCCCTAGTCACCCAATGGCTTGGTAGACATCTGCACTCTCTGAGTGCTCCTTGTTATTTGGGTATGGTACTTATTTTTGTCCTCCATTTTTCTCATTTCTTCAGTTTCGTTAAGGACACACTGCACACCATGCCATTATGCAACAGGTTTTCAGCAAATGCCCCTTTGTTTCTGTAACAGGGGGATTCCAAAGTATCATTTATGGCACTTTTTCTAGATGCAACAGAAGAAATGGCCTCAAATTCTCTGGATTGATGGAGGGTACAAGCAAAGTGTTGAAGGATACAATTTAATACTGGCTCTGTTAAACTGTCTGTTATATGTAGACACAACAATCACTGTACAGTAGGTACATTCACCATTCAGTCAAGTAAGAGTGGAGCTCAACCTGACCTTTTAATTAGGGTGCAGGTCTCCTAGTGTACATACAGGAAGGGGATTGATATATTCACAGAGGCATGGCCAGTGTTTGAACTATGCAGATTTCTCACATTTGCAATGGAAGTTCATGGTACGTAGAAGTAAAGTCACATTCTGAGCATAGTTATTGTGTTTAAGTTACTTGAGCAGAAATTTTGGCAGATGATGCAATACATAAAGATACAATTATAAAATCAGGATATAAATGCAACGAAGCTGCGGTTTGAAGGTGATGTGGGCGACTGCAGAAAAACACAGTTTAAATGGGCGGTGTCTTAATCACAATTTCTTTAGGCATCTGCAAAAACAACCACCCAGAAAATCATATAAATGAGAGCAGCTGCATTGCATGTCTTTGCATATTAAAAAGAAATATGCAAAACGTGGCATTTTGGAACATGTGTGCTGTGTCCAGGTCCAATTGAGTTTTGTGTGTACATGCAGGAGTTGTATGTATGTACACAAAAGTTTTGCTTCAGCTGGACTGATCCAATAAGTTTTTTTTCCAAACGTAAACATGCTAAATGGTTCATGCCTATATGCCGATATGCTTATTTTTCACTGAATGATCCATAGGGGAATGTGAAACGGCCAAATAGATAAAAGCAATGGATTGTAATTGGTGAAACACAGCCAATTAGAAAAAGACTAATGTAAAAGATCACAAGAAAATGTGGCTTCTTTGATGGAAAATATGAGGAAAGTAAGTTCTGTTTCAGATTAATGGCATCAGATTTCAAACATTACCACTATGATGTCACAATTTTCAATCGATTCATATGATGCAACCATGCATCTAAATTTAGCTGCTTTGTTTGCATATAAATGTGTGTTTATTTGGAGAAAGTCATGCAAAAACTGCAGCTGGCTGAGGGCCTAATGTCTCTGGGACTCTAAGGTAGGGCGATGCACGTAACACAGAGAATGGGCCTCTGGGCAACCAACCATTTTATATAGCATTGTAACACGCACACACAACCCATGAATTGTGCATGAATTAAAAAGCAAAGCACACCTACACAGAAGTGCACAGTTAAACACACAAAGACAGACTTGGAACCTGTCAAGTGCGAACAAACTGATGACAAGACGGCGACAGATGGATTCACTGAGGAGAGACGAGCTACGCATTCAACTCAATTAGCAACGTGCTGCTGCATGACGCCGATGGGATATGGAATCTTACCATGACTGGCAACCTGTCAATCGAGCGACAGAGCCGCAAAACAAGCAGCATGCAAGGCGCGATGAATGAAATCTAATAAACCAATAAATAAATTAATTTAGGAATAAATGCTATAAACCCATGAAGTGGCAGCTTTGCATCAAAAAACAGGGCATAATGTGACTGGGGAGCCTAAATATCCCCAGGTGCGCGCAACACACAAAAGATGAAGCTGGTATTGGATAGATGAGAAGAGGAGGAGTGGGGAGCGGGCAGGAACAGAGGAGATAGAGGAGAAAGAACAATGGCTGCCTCCCTCTTTCTTTTCCCTCTTGCTCACTCTCTCTACCTGTGTGAACATTCATGAGGGCTGTTCATACATTATCCTGCCATAGTACCTAATGAGCCAGGCATCTCCACCCTGACACTTACGCTTGGCTAGGCAACCCTTATTAAGGGGTGAGGGCGTACTCATACACACAAACACATACACACACACTATCAGGTTATCACAGCAGCTGTTGAGGGGGGGGCACAGACACATCTCTAGTTGCGAGTTATGTAAAGGAACCGGCCATATTGAAATGCATCTTTATTGTCTGTCAGATGTAATGGTCAGATAATGGCCTCAGTGTGTTTGTGTGTCATTTTCACACATGTCAAGTTCCTGCTTCTAACAAACACACAGCAGCACGAAGGCCGCTGCTGAACATGGGTGCAGACGCCATGTGCCCCCTCTTACTTGCTGGCTATTACAGATGCCTCATTGTTCATGGCAGCAAATAAAATAGCTCTTTTTTGCTGCATTTTACTGCAAGACACACACAAACACACACAGACAACAACAGATAAAAAAAAGCATCTGCGAGTCTATCTCGTCTGGCGAAAAACTCCAGTCAAAGCCAGGATGTACCCCCGCAGTGCTATGATTGTCTTGGCTGCTTCTGTATAAAAAGCTCTTCCACTTCAAAAAAAGGCTCCTACAACTCTTTAAGTGGTAAATCAGCAGGGCGGCGGGGGCCAATCAGTAGCGAGTTGAGGCATGATGGTAAAAATAAAATAAAATAAAATAAAAACTTGGTCAAATAGACATCAAACATTACAACCATGGGAAATATAGAAGAGAGGTGGAGAGACTGCTTTGCATGTTGGTTAAACACTTCAAATGGCTTTGGACACTCAGCTGGACCCAGAATCCACAAAAGATAGAGAACAAAAAATTAAAATGTAAGAAAGAAACCACAGATTGTTCTTTTTCACTTTAATCTAAGATTAGATGCCTGGACTGGAGGTGATGTAATCTATTTCAGCTGGCTCCTCTGTGAGGAGTGATTGCTGCAGCTCAGCAGCTGATTGTGATTTTCAGGCTGTGCTGCTGTGTATCCTGACCACTATTACACTAAAGACAGAAATCTAAAAAAAAAAAAAAAGAAAAAAAAAGAAGAAGAAAGAAAACAAATAAAACAAAGTTATGCTGAGAAGCCTCTCCAGAAAAACAAGTTCCAGGAAACAGGATGTTATATTTTGCATGTATAAAAGCATGTTGGAAAGTTTCCTGCTCCTTTTACAGAATATAAATCAGACTACAGACGAACATGTAAAGAAAAAGCATCCTTTAATTACTTAATTGTACTAAAAAATCTGCAAACTGAGAAGCTATCCTGCGGCAGTGGGGAGTAGCAATCTTCCAGCCTTGCCTCTGTGGGTGTGACGGCTATCAAAAACACACCTGCGTGGATCAGCATGTCCCTTTTAAAAAAAAAAAAAAGACTAGAAGCAACATATTTTACCAACGCTGCACAGGAGACACTTGGTTAATTCCCTCATGTGCTGCGCTCAGCCGTAAGATGCCTGGGTAGGCACCAATCAAGCTGGAAATACAGAGGACAATAGCGAGGAAGGCTTCAACTTCTCTTGTCTGTAACAGCATCACATGAACTAACAATAGTCCGGCATCCACATGATGCTGCGTCTTTTTTTAACCCCTTCACTATGGCGCTTTGTAATAGCTACGTATTATCCAGATTAAGCTGAGTTTGTTTGTATAAGGTGTCATTTTGCGAGAAGCTCTCACACGGAATCATACTTTGTGCCTTTGAGTTTGTGTGTATTTGTGTGTGAGCAGATGTAAACTCAGTATTTCAGGTCACGGTGTCTGCAATCTCACAGGGGGTTTAACCTTGGTAAATCCACTATTAGGTGTACTGAGAATGATGATGTGAGCAGTAGATCCTCCCCGATGGTTTCACTTTCTAAGAGCATCCAGCGGGTCACAAATTGCGAAGCTGTAGGGGTATTACAAGGTCAAAGGTTGGCTAACTCTCAATATAATGACAATTCCAAGCTGGCATTTTCATTTCCTGAAGAGACTGAATCCCCGTCGTTGCCGAGGCCAAAGATGTTTGCCTATTTTTGTTCAAATAACTTCTTCTCTTCTTTTAAGACAGAGAATTTAGACAGCAAATATGCAGTCTGGACTGGATGTATGCACAACAAATTCGCCCGTGGATTGTTTATTTGTGGAAAGTTCCACTTAACTCCAATAATGAGCAAAACCAGACCACAGCCTGAATGTATAAATGTGCTTTTTCTGCACATTTTTTTTGTCCCTTTTATTGTGTCCTTCAGATGTCTCCAGAGGTGTGGCTGTGCTGCCAACCGGTGGGAGTAGCTGATGTTTTTAATGGCACACGGTTTGTCTCCTGGTGGTGAGATAAACACGGGGAAGAGATTAAAACCACAGGCTTTCTTCCACAATCTCCTGCCTTCATCCTCCTTCCCTTTGCAGTGCATGCCGGGCCAGCCCAGCAGACTTAAACTAAAAAACCACCCCGTCCTGTCTATGAGCCTAGAACACACACACACACACATGAACGCACACACAAGTGCAGCAAAATTGATTGAGGGGTGGATGTCAGGCATGAGCAGGAGAAAACAGGCAGGTGACAAGAGGAGGATTCTCTACCCTTTAATCACCATCCTGTCAAGTATGTCTCATCACACTCATTGCCGGCTGCAGAATCGCAGCTAATTCAAAGCTGGTGCTGATTTTTGAGGTGAGGCTGATGGGTCGCTGATGTCAGAAGGTGGATCACAACAAAGAGCAAGAGGAGGAGGAGGCAGGGCTATAGGTCCAGCTCCCCTACTTGAAGCTGCGCCTCCCTGGCGAGGCGCCGCTTTGCCGTAAAGCCGGCTCGCCCGGGAGCTGATGAGCTAAAGCAGTTATTAAGAGTGGCTAAACACATCATTTCCTTTGTCACTGAGATTAGGCCAAGGTGAGGGGCCCTCCGGTGGATGTAGAGCCAGAGCGTATGATTAGCTCTGCCATTTAAATGACATTCAAACTAATCGTTAATATCAGGTCTGTCAAGGTGAGAGAATACAATAAGGAATGTGTCTGGAGGCTGGGCCGGCGCGAGGAGGAGTGCAGGAATATCTGATTCCACTTGGTGTGGATGCTGTCGATTGGTTCAACCAGACACATCGGCTGACTGTTTAACTCCGCGTCGGTGCTCGGATTCAGAAGTCGCAGCGCAGAGGGGCTGTGATCTGTAAACACAATTTCTGCAGGAGCAGCTTCAGTTGCTGAAAAAGGGACTCATCGTGCAGCACATCAGGCATCAGAAAGGTCCTGACAGCCCTTTATTTGTATTTAGTTGTGTCCAAATAGGTTTCATTCTTGCAAAGAAAAAAAGGAGAGGGAATTTTAATCCTTTTTTTAAAAGAAATTAAAGAACTGGTTCCTTGTCATAAATGAATCTCTGTAGTGCCATTTTTTTTCCTAACTCAAAGAGTCTGAGCAAAGGAAAGCTTTATCAAACCTCACTCTCAGCAGTGCTAGATCCATTTGGTAAACAGCCTGTGTCCTACAGTAGTAATCAGAGGGTATTTTTGAGGGATTTGCAGGCTGGCCAGGAGGTATCCGCTGGAGTGATCTCTAATTGCTAGAAGCAGAGGCCTAGACTGCCTGGCGCTCTTTTGAAGCCATCGGCAGCAGGTTCCAGCTAGAGGAGCCAGCAGGAGGAGGCTTCCCACTGAGCCACTCTCCATTTCCTTTATTTACTTCTCTCGTTTTTTTTCTGCCCTCGCCATGCCTTCATTCTACTTCTTTCCCACCCCTTTCTTTTCATCCTTTCATTTTTTATGTCATTTCTATTGCAACTGTACTTGTTTCCTTTCCCCACCCCCACCTTTTCCCCTCCTCTCCTACCCAGTCAATGAGCCAGCAATCACTTTGCAGACAGACATCCTCTGCTCAGTCGGCCATGTTCAATCCCTAGCACCGGTGGCTGATGAGGCATTGTGGTGACGTCAAATGCTGGGAGGCTTTTCAACGAGCTACAGAACCTGTGGAGGCGCAGCTTTGCTTCCCAGGTTACAGATCTCAAACTTTTATGAAACACTAAATGTAATATGCCAAAGAAATAAAAGATAATGAGGCCTTTTTTTTATTCTTCTCACCAAGTTAGGTCAGAGAGGCAAATTTATGTCATGTTGTTGCCGTATAATGACACCCTATACTCACGTCTGCGATTTTCTGTACCTCAGGGTTAGACTTCTGCATAGTTTTTAAAGTATAATAAGTTCATATAAGGAAAAAAAGACAGAAGAAGAATTAAATAACATGCTATATAGTAGGAAAACTCTGGCATGCTGTACAAATTGTTTATGCAGGGACTGTAAAATTCCCCAACTGAAGTTAAAAAGAAAGACAAACTGAAAAAAATACTCGGCAGTCATGGTGTCATGGAGACACAAGCAGATTTTGGTAGTTTAGAACGCAGCCTGCTCAGTGTGACATTGACTCCTCGGTGCCAATTCCACACCGGGAGCGGCACTTGCTAGTTTGGCTGCCAATCCAGGTAAAGAGATTACAGACGCACACAATGCAGTCTTCTGTTCGTCTGCCAAGAAGAAAACCAGCCCTTTAAGCCACAAAAAAAAAAAAAAGAATAGAATAGAGTATGCACAAATTCACACCGCCTCGGCCCTTTCTGCACACAAAAACCCAAGAAGCCCCTTCTTCTCCAGGAACATGGCTTCTAATACATGCCTCGATCAGGGGCTCGCTCTCATACAAAGCAGTCGTGCGACTACAACAATCCAGCCTGCATTTCTTTATTCTGGTCCCCAACACTGTTTCACATTACTATTACTTGCATCATTCAAATAAAGAAGGAATTTGGCTCACAATCAGTCACACAGTCATTGTAATGCTCCACTAATGGCTGCAGTCTGGTTACAAACTTTTGTAAAGAAATATGAAAGAAAGTTACACTTGGGTTTCATCAGCCTTCTTAATGCTGTAATTAAAAAAGGTGAGAGAGAACGTGCATGCGCATGTGTGTGTGTGTGTGTGTGTGCCACCTGAAACATCTGAAGTTACAGTCGGCAGCTAAGAACTTTCACACATGATGAAAAGTGGCTCACGTAGGTTTGTTTGAGGACAGCAGGGATCACAACTTACCATGACACACATTGACCCAATTAATCAGCTACTTCCAACTGTCGGAGTGTCATTTAGCTTTGGGAATGCTAAGCTCAAGTTTGTTGTGTCTGTTCTTATCCTGTTTGGATTTCTGTGTATTAAGCGTGATGCTAGGAGGACGCTTCAGATTAATCAAACCAAATCAGTCAAAGTGTATGTCTATGCTATATATCTTGCCATGGCAAGGATCTGTGTGTGTGTGTGTGTGCTCCTGCAGAATGTGCTGATGAAGACAGTGGTAATGTGGTGGAGAGGGAGGGTTAATTATTGCGTGGCAGAGCAGTGCATAAAGGACACGTGAGCGGTAAGATAAAGAATTCATCTATCATCCACTGTACCTTTTCTCTCACAAATTAAACCCCATTGGTGGGGGATGGGGGGGGGGGGTAGTTGGCACTCCTCCATCACAACTTCAATCCTCTCCCTTTTTGAAGATGCCATTTTTCTCACCTCTGAAACACTCTCCTTGGCACCGCCAATTGTGTTTGACAGTAAAATCACCTTTCAGATCATAGATCATATGTCAGCCTGCTGGACGGGAGCTGCTAAAGGATGACAGAACCATTTTGACTCTTTGGCTATTCCAAAAGCTTTCATTTCCCACCCCCACAGCTTGTCCTGTCATCCAGAAGTCATGTTAAGGGTGTTGGGGATGATGACTGGGACGTGTATATGCGGTCGCTGACATGTGCACGTGGCCTCGTCTCAGCCCGGGCTCTGGAGCCGTCACGCTGGAAATCTGGACCTCCTGAACGCAGCCGCAAGAAAAACGATAAAAACAAAACGGACGTGGTGAAATACGTGCTAGCTCCTCGGATTTTTCTCTTCATGTCACAGCGTGAATGTCACGGGGAGAAGGGAAGGTTGAAGGGAGGCGGAGTGGAAGGGACACTGCAGTGGAACATGGAACAATAGGCGCCCTCTGGCATCAACCTCTGGACAGCCCGAGCTGCTCACCAAAGACACCGAACTCCCCCACAATGCACCGATGCAGTGGGAAGGGAGGCTTTAGAGAGTTCAATTTCCAACACAATTGGCTGTATTCTCCTCCTTTAAATGCCAAGGAGATGGTGTGCAGCGTGTGCCTTTGTAAGGAGCTTTGCTTACAGCCAGTGTCCTCTAGCAGGAGAGACAGAAAGAAAAAAAGACAAGAGAATGAGAGAGATGGCGAAGACAGCCAGGATGGGGGGAGATCGCATGGAGACAGAAATAGTGCGACTGTTTAAAAAGAAAAGGAAGAAGACCGAGTGACTGGGAGAGATAGAGTGGAGGGGAGAAAAAGTACAAAGAAAAGGAGAATAGTGGAGAATGTCTTGTGTGGTTGTCGCTTCGCCAGGCTCGTAGGGACCGTCTGAAGGACAATGCTGCTACTAGTGGAGTGTGACGTTTGTCCTCTATCCAATTCGCCACAGCCCCCAACAAAACACACTCATAATCAAGTGTTGATCATGCATCTCATACACAATAAACCCTTCCAAACATAACAGAGTACATTATAGTGATATACCAACGCAGATTTAAATCAAAATAAAACAAAACAAACGTTCAAATGAAATATGAGAGATCAGCGTCAATTTAAATTTTACTCATCAATTTACAACCTCAGAAAATTAAACAGTCTTTAAAACATCATGTCCCTGCAGCTAATTCAGCTGCAAGCGTACACGCCTCACGCGCTCATAAAGTCAGGTCAGGACAGTGCTCCAGGTGCGACGGACAACATATTGTTGTGGTTATAAATAAACTTTTCTCAGTGCTACTTTAAAAGTACTATGTGCTTTAAGCGCACCATTATTTTAGGGGACAATAATAAAGAAACGGCCGCAACACAGTCGAAGAAGGACTGTTTCCAGTTGAGGTTTGAATTGTTGAATAAAGAAAAGGTTATTTTTAGCAACTGCGGTGCTGCAGAAAACCCTGAAATTATTTTTTCATGACTCAATCTGTAAGATAAAATGAAAACAGGTGGGAAATTGATTTGAACTGCAAGCTGCCAGATGCCCATCACTGGCTCTGGAGGCACCGCTGAAGTAGACCGAGGCGCGGGTTTTCACTGATATTAGATTCAATGTCGTTTCCTTCGTGGTCACAGGGCAACTAAGCCATTAATATTACACAATTGCACCGATGGCTCGGATGAATTATTGAGACTCTCTTATTGGTTTTTAATATTATATGTAATTCGTTTGGAAGACAAGTTGTGCTTTTAAGAAGAAAGCAAATATCTCCTGTTTCACATTCCCACTGACACGATATTAAAAGGCAAGGTGGACGGACCATACCTGCCTTCTATCTCTCATATTCACATTCAACATAAATTTGCCTGCTGTCATCAGAAAAATTGCCAAGAAGGCTGTTTCTCCATCATTGTCTTCATTTGAAGGGCATTTTGCTGCCCAAAGGCAAACGCCTCACACACACATACACACGCTCTCCAAGTGTGGCGCCCAGCCCCTTTCAGAGAGGACTGGCAGTGCAGCAGACAGGAGAGTGAAGACTGAGAAATAAGAGAGACTGAGAGAAAAGCCTTCGTCTCACAGCAGACCTCACACTGGCTTCTGTCACTTCAGATCAAAATCCCCTCAAAGCCATAGATCACTTCCACTATAGTTCACATGTTTCACACTTAGGAAACTGTTTACCAGATTCAAAGAGTTTATCTGCACACATACACACACACACACAGTAGACACGCACATACAACAACTAATGCAAACACAGATAGAGTGGAAAAAGAAAGATGAAAGTTCCACGCAAACCGATGGCGCCTTCGATCTGAAGTTGGCACCACTTTAACATTTATGCGGCTGGAAAACAAATATCTCCATCTATACGGCAAACGCAGGGATGCTGCCATGGCAGCTCTGCCTGCAAGTGAGCTGACTGCTTTGACAACCAGAGGAGTGTCTGCTCCTTTTTCCTGTTGAATACCTGTCAGTGCCTGTCGACTGCTCGTGCACAAAAGCGTAAACACCCGAGGATGGTTCGCCTCGGAAAAAGTTGCTTTGACACACCTACAGTACGAAAACAAATCACAAGACCAGATCATCCGATGCACGGGGCTCTGAACAAGTGACCATCCCTATTATATATTTGTTTTCTGCTGGTTAAACGGAGTCTAAACGCTCCGCCGCCAGACGTAAACACGGCGACACCGCATTATGGTGCAGGGGAGGAAACCTGTCTTTGGAAAGTCCTCTGCTTGAGAGAAATGTCCTCTCATCTCAGATAAGGAGCTGATGAGATAGAGCGATAAAGTCACTGCTTCTCCTGGGTCTTATCTGATGCTGTTATCTGACTGCACAGCGCCCACCATCTCGCAATCTTTACACCCTTTAAGCACCTCTCTGAAACACTCACACCGGCATCATCGCCGACACACACACACACACACACACACACACATTGCCTAACGCTCAAACATTCTAAACACCATACCAGCTTATTGATTACTTTGACACGCTCCCATTGTTGAACAGATGGTACACCTAATATCATGTGAAATGGAACTGTTCTGTGTTATCTCATGGGGAAAGGACATAAAATGACTATTTTCTCACCTTTCTGAAAGACAAGAGGAGGGGTGGAAAAAAAGAAAAAATTGGGGCGAAAGAGAACAGAAGGTTTTGGACTTACCTCTATGTCTGTTAGTAGTCTTATCAAACATAAGCATGGCGTCGTCAACCTGGAAGACATAAAAAGGAGCACTGGCATTAGCTTCATCTTTTCTGCGAGCATCTAACATCACCTTCTCCCCACTGAGTCACATCTCATCTACTCACTGTAATTACTCTTAGTGCATACATATATATTCATGCTGCTTTACACTTACTTCTTTCTAAGCAGCCCTCTCCCGTGTAATCATCCCGTGATCACAGGATTATTGTCGGGGCTACGGTTCCCCCGTTCCCGTTTATACATTGTAATTTTCGATGATACAGGACATTATGCAATCTCTGCTGTGTTACTTGTGGTGAAGACTGAAGAGCGTCGGCGCACGAGAAAATTAACAATAATGACCGGCAGTAAAAAATGGAAACAGTGTTGACATTATGCTTATTTTGATGAACACCAACGTCCAGTCTTGTGGAGAGTGACAGATAGACACATTACACTAAGCGGGCGTGAGACAAATGGGATCCTTCCTCATCTGGCGGGCGCAGCAGCAGCAGCATCCACCATAATATCATCCTTCATCATGTCCAATAAAGCCACACACAGACAGACAGCAGTTTTTCCCTCAGACATCCCTGACAAACTCATCTTTCTATAACTCTGATGAAATGCTTAAAAAAGAGACTGAGGCATGCTCATTTAGCCTGTGATTTGGTCTGGGAAGGGGGGGGTAGAATAGAGGTGGAGAGCAGCAGCAGACGGAAAACAAAGAAGCGTTCAGCCTCTGGTTATAGTGTGGAGGTAAGTGTGCTGAGGAGGCCTGCTGCCGTGCAGGAGGGGAAAGCGTGCATCTGTGTTTTTCACGCGAATGGTACAAAGCGTTGGAAAGAGGTGGGAAGAGACGAGAATGGGGGTCTCACTCAAGCCCAACTGTCTGATTGGATAAAGAGAAGTGCCTGGCAGCCAGGCAGATTGGCGTTGGCATGCTGTCCGTGCCACCCTCTTGCTGCACATTTGGCACACAAGACGTTGGCACAGCTTGTGGGGCCTGGTTACTCACTGCATGGCTCACGGGCCACATGTGGCTTCGAGGCACTTTATTTGCAACCCCCCAAAATATTTCCAATTTGCCAAAAATAGAGGGCAACGCATAAGGACTTTAGTTAACCTAAATATGCTGTACAACTTAAATTAGGCAGCCCGTTATGTGAACAGAACAGGGAACGGACGGTTTTCTTGCTCAAGTTCAAGTTTTTGTGTTTACATTTTGTGTTTTTAACTTGTATTTTAACATACAAAAAGGTAAAAAATAAGCATTGAATATTTTAAACACTACATGGTGTGATGTAAAACCTTTTTTGACATGTTTGTGCCATTTAAACTGTCCTTGACTTTTGTGATGACAGCCACATTTTCCATTTTCCATTTTTCATTTTCAGATGTTAATTATGTAACATATCACCTTACAATAAAAAAATTTAATAAGAAAAGTTTGTCACAAGCTTCTTCCATTATGAGCCGAGCTTCTTGATTCGTGCTTTGGGAAGTAACTTGTAGAATTTGCGTACACTGACTGGATGCAAATGCAGATTCCTTTCTGCTTCTGAATCTTTCTTGACAATTTACACTCGGCAGTGAAGCAATTACCAACATCCAAACCGGAGATTCAGAACCTACATGGGAATGCTGCAGCAAAAATTGGTATTTTAAAGTCCTATAATGCGTTGCACACCTTCGTCTGTAAGCAGCAAAGCCCCAGCAGTGGCAAAAGCAAAACGATGGATGTATAATTAAGTGAAGCAGACCATGTGCTAACAAAGGATGCGTTGAATGAGATACAAACTCTGTTATCTATTTCAACAGGAAGGAATTCCTTCATCAGTTTGTAAACTAAATCATCGCAGACCAAAGCCCACACTAGCCGGGTGAAAGCAAGACAACCATGTGAAGTGGCAACAATAAAAATCTGGAGTGTGGGGTATAAATTCAGCAGGGCTGCAACAGTAGCGCTGTAGCTGGGAGTCTTGTACAATAACTAACAAAGTTATTTTCCCTGAACTGTTTCTCTCTGCTGACAAAGCAGAGAAACACACAAAAATGGCTAAAATAATAGAGTTTGCAGTGTCTCTGAAAAATGTGCTTTCTGATGACACACTCGATGGGAAATCATTATAGTGGTGTACAGATAGAGAAACTGCCAAGTGATATCACCGGCGGGAACAACTTTATAAACAAGTGTTTATAATGTCACGCAATCCAACCTCTGTCTAAAGCCAGACCATCAAATGGAAATCACATTAAAAGCCAGAGGAAGCAGGAAAACAGGAATGTGTACTGCTTAAGGTTGCGTTTTCACTGCGTGTGAAGAACATGGAGAAACCTCCTGGTCTTCAGTACACTACCTGCATTGTTACATTCAGTACCAGTTAATCACAATGTTGTGAAATTAAAGGTGAGAGAACTTTGGTTAAGTCCAATTCTGTCTCTGGAAGATTGCTCATAAAATCAGAAACTGCTTCACACGTCTCCATTGCTGACAGCATGAAAGCTGCAGTGCAGAGCTAAGATGGAATGGCATGTTTACCAACTATGGTAAATGCTTAATTTGACAACCGTGGCAGACACCCTCTGATCATTTATATGGGAAACAGAAATTTATAGCATTTGACTTCTGTCATCTAATACCAGTAACACTGAAACAGCCAACAAGAGTCGCTACTTCATGCATCAGTAAACATACAGACTAAATGGCTAGCAGAGCATTTTCAGTTTTCTTTAAGACTTGAGGAAATCGAAGGACCTAAAATCTCAACTGTTGTCAATTAAAATCATCAATGTGTGCCCAGAGTTTGTCTCCTCCGTTGTGCACTTACTTTTACTTGTTTCGTCTCTTTTTTTCAACAAGTTATAGTCTATGTAGGATAAATCTACTATTTGTGACATAAAAAATCTGCTTATATACACACGCCATATACTATACAAACACTAATCCAAAGTTTACAAAAAGCTTTAGGCATAATCTTCTATATATCTAATTTTCTGAAGTATAATCACAAAAAAATCAAGGTAAAAACACTTGTTCATCAGCTTATCCAGAGACAACTCCAGCAAGCCAAAGCTTCTGTTGTTTAAGAAGCCGAGGTGTCTGCTGCACATGAATGGCTGAATGACTCCATGTTTCTTTGCACAGGTTATGTCTGAGATGGAATATGTTGCTATTCACATGAATGCATCTCTGCAGTGTTTTCATTCATTTGACACCATCTATTACAGAGCTCTGAGGTTCATCGCAAACTTTAAAACACCTAAGTCAAGAGTTCAGTTGCTTTTAACTGTGTGTACACATGGTTATCATGACGTTTTTGTGTATCTTGTGTTGTTTGTGCACATCCACAGAACGCCACACATTTGGTGCTGCATTATGTTATAGCCAGTAGGGTCAGTAGGGACAGTATAGGGACCAATTTGACCAGATGTAAGGGAAAAGGATTAAAGACGAGAAACGCCGTGCTTAATTTATTGATCTTACAACATCATGTTTTTTTTCTAAAACTTGATGTCAAAATTAAGCAAATGCCCAACTCCTCTATTGCCTCCATGTTCATCACTTACTTTACCACTTACAAATTTAACAACTCCATCCTACCTGAGTTCTCTAATGTTCCCCCTGATGGGACCCTCTGGTGACAAGTAGACTACACAAGCAAGAGAACAATTATGCTTAAGATAAAGCATAATTCATCGTAAGCATAAAAAGCAAGATTAAAAAGCAAGTATACTCTGCCTCTTGCAAACTGTTGCATGCTTGGGTTGGATGGTCTGCCCTTTCCTTCAGTACACTCAAACATTAGCATATAATAATTTAGAAAATCATTCGTGGACTGTTACAACTTACCTACAGATGCATATTCTTTAAAAGAAAAAGACCAGAACTCATTGTCTCCTGTCATTGTACCAATGTCTGTACTGAACAAAACAAACATTAAAATATACTGTTTACAATACATCCCTTGAATCTTAGATATTTAGGCAAATTTGAACCAGATGGTTGTCAATTCTGTGACTGTGCCCATATTTGGGCTGTGATGACTGTGGTGATTCATATTTCTGAGGTCTTGGTGACAACTTATGATAATTGTAGGTTTTTTGTAAGACATGTATTATTTTGAATATGTGGTTTTATAGAAGAATAACTGTCAGTAGAATGATGTGTTTAGTGTTATCTGGTGAATCATGTAGTAAATTTGATCATATAATGATTAGAAATATGTTATTGCTTCTCAACAGCACCTGTAAAAATTACAGACTCTGCTTTCTTACTACTCACTGTGACTTGTGTACTATGATATAAGAGAGGTTGGTCTCTCTTGTTTGATGTCAAGTTGGTATCAAAGTTAACAAATGAGTCTGCATAAAACCAGGCTGGTCTGAATAATGAAAGTAGTCTGCAGTATCATCAGCCACCAGGAGCCTCTCATCCAACATGACATTCAAATATCTGCACTCTAATATTGATAGTTCTGCCACTGTAAAGCCATTTACAGCCTTAGAACAGCCTTACTTTGTAAAATGATGCAAGGCCTATGAAAGGAAGTGTATTATATAAACGTGTGAACTGTGTTGTTGTGACATTATTAGAGAAGGACCATCCTGACAGCGAGACCTGTCCAACAAAGAGCACAGATTCGCAGTGAAGCACTGATGGGCACTTTAACAAAGAATGTGCACATCATGTGAGGGTCACACTCCAGCAGGTCATACAATACAGCTACTCCTCTCTCTCCCAGTCTGTCTGTCTGTCTCTCTCCCTCTCTATGCCACTTGCAGAGTCTATAGAACTATCTCCTGTGCTTCAGGGCTTTTCAATGTAGTTATTCAAGCAGAACACAACTGTGTGCCTCCATCTGATAGAAGGTTAAGGACCTCTTCACTGCTCACAAAAAAGCCTGCCACACAGAGGTGAGACCAGGCTCACCTCGGGGAAGAAATCTTTCTCTGTCCTCCTCCTCCTTCTCTTTCACTCTTCCTTTTCTCCTGGTGCGCTGAAAAGAAAGGTTCAAAGGATAATGGCTGTCTTATCACTATGTAAAAGGGAATGGGAACTCCAGCGAAGTGCCTGGCCTTTTGTGGCCATGAAGAAAAGAGCAAAAGACTATTTCACTGTGGTATATGCACTGGAACCGTCCATGACCACTAAAAAGGAGGAGGCAGCTGGAAGACAGTCGGCGGGCAAAAGGCCGGGCAGCTCTTTAACTAAGCCTGAGGCAAACACATCTGAACCACAAAACCTCCTTGAAAAAAAAAAGGGCTGCCAGGAGTATATTAGGTATGTGAAGTGTTGGCTTACTCGCAATATGACTTTCATTCACAATTCAAGTGGTTGTGAGGTGAATACAATTCTGTAACTCACGCTATAGTACGAAGAGCCCAATTACCCTCCAGCCTCACAGAGTCTGCATAATTCCTCACAAACTCTGCCTTGGCCGTAAAGATATGAAGTCACGCTAATATCACCTTAATGTCTGATCAAAGAACTACAAACTAAGGGGAATGGGGGTTTGGGGTTGAGGTCAAACCCATAGTGCCCCAGTCCCCCACATTTAAGGGTCTGAGAGCAACCTTAGGTCTGAAGCAAAGAACTGAAATATGAAAAAAAAAATAGAGCAAATGTTTCCTGTACCGTTCAGGTGGTTTTGGTGGCAATGCCATTTTATTTTAAACATAATGTTTACATGTGTATATTTAGAGTATTGTTTTTGTTCTGTTTTCTTTTCTTTTTGTTTATTTATTTGCTTTGACACCTATTTATCTTTGGCTGACAGTGTAGAGAAAATGCATACAAACAACGTATATACACTCACACAGATCTAAACCTCCACACACAGAGGATGAATAAAACACACTGTAGCATAAAAACTGTCTCTTGACACATCCTTGATGTTATGTTTGTCGATAAACATCCTTCTTTTACTACTTTATATCATCTTCCTGTGTCGTATGTAATATTTTCTGTCTTGCAATAAACATAAATAAATAATAGCAGCAGTGTTAGCAGAATTAGCAGGCTATCTGCAGCCTCCAGGTGCTGCTGTCCCAGTGGACATGTTTAATGTCTTTTACAGGTTGGCTGATTTGATAGATTAGTAAAGCTCGAGCACCATATAATGCATCTCTAAAAGATTTACAGACTGAAAACAGCTTTCCAGACACTCTTTTCTGCTTTTCTTTTATCTCTCATTAACTAAAACATTTTGCGTTGCAATTGAAGGCAATTTGTTGGAAAGTGAAGCTGAATCCTGCAGCAATAAATGAACTAAACTAAAGTAGCATGACAAGAAAGCTCAACATCATTCTGCTTCAACACCCTGAAAAAAAAGATCTATCCGCCTCCTGTCATACAACATGAGACCTAACTCTACACCAGGGGAAACTTCCTCGCCTGTGTCGATCCATATGTTCCCAAAACCTCCGACGCACACACAATAATTCGAAAAAAAAAAAAAAAAGGTTGTTGAGTGATGAATTATGTATCAAAGGACAAATGCATCAATAGAGGCTAATGTGCTCTGTTTTTAGACAGGAAAACAGCAGAGGTGCCAGGTGACAGGGAGAGATTTAAGATCCCTGGAAATGAATTATGACAGCGATTTAGATAGGTGTCAAATGCACATTTACATTCGCCTCACAGCTGAAGGCTAACAGAGGAGCTCTCCCGCAATTTGGGGGAGACACTGATATAGATCATATCTGATTCCAAAGGAACAAATGCCACAGATACTGACCTTAGAGTGTTTTTTTTCCCTCTGTGTGTGTGTGGGCACCTGGAGCTGGTTTTATTGGGTACCCAGCGGTTACTTTCTAGCCTGTACTACATGCTTTGAACCCCGACCTGTGCAGAACTGTGTGTGAAGTTATCAGGGAAATGTAGTGTTAGTTTCGGTGTGAAGGGTTGCAGATATTTCTTCTGACAACTACTGCTGGGTGAAGTCTGTTATGACTATTTGCATGGGTTCACCGGGCGATGCGCAACTCATTTGTAGCCAATTTAACTTGAGAATTCACAGTGTCCGATGTGTTTAGCAGCACAATAAATGCAGCTAACGTCAGCCGCTTGGGGCCTCGATTCCAAAATCCTATTTTGAGAGGAAAGACTATTGTTTAACTGGAGGACTCTTGTTTAATCCCTCTTGTCATGATCTATTTTTCCTAAGTGTCAGCAAAGTCCTTGCCTTCTCTCCCTTGTAGCATTGCAGAAAATGAACTATATAAAGGGGTTAAAAAAAACCGGACAGGGATCAATTAAGTATCCCATTATTAGCACTAACAAGTCGGACTAGGGATACGGTCAAGGAGAAAACTCAGCAGCCGCCGTCCCTTCATCAACACTCCCCTCAAAGTAGAGCATCTAATATTCTATTACAATGATGGCAATTAACAGAGAAATGATAGCGACCCAGTGACAATGGACAAATTTGTGACAACCCTTTCAATTGTTCTTCTGTGGAGGAAATCTATATCATTGTCTGCGAATGTTCGGCTGCAGTGTGCTGCATCCATGCTTGAGCGCTTTTACAAGCGGTGGTTTAACGAGGAGCAGAGGGCAAAATTTTCACTCCTTTTAAGCTCTTGCAATTACACAAGGTGGCAAAAGGGACACTGCCCTCAAGTGTGAGCCTAGATGAGCGAGCTATTTTGCTCAGTTCCACAGCAGAGGCCAGGGCAAGTTTGTTTAATGTGGAACACAACCTCTTTTCTTGTCCGAAAGGACTTTTTCTTTATTATAATGGATAAGTGGCAACATTCGGCAGAAGTGATAAAAATGCACAGCTAGCGTGATGAAGAGTGAAACGGCATTTATCTTCTGTTTGCTCCGTCTCGCCCATTTCTTTACTCTTTTGTAAACCTGTCAGTTTCATAGTTTCTTGCAGAAACCAGCTGATTCCTGAACAAGCTTTAACCACTATGCTAATGCTAATATGCATACTAACTTAGGAAAGTTTCTAATCATCTTTTTTCTGACTTTTGTTATTCAA
Source organism: Craterocephalus amniculus (assembly GCA_036024015.1). Taxonomy (NCBI): domain Eukaryota; kingdom Metazoa; phylum Chordata; class Actinopteri; order Atheriniformes; family Atherinidae; genus Craterocephalus; species Craterocephalus amniculus. The sequence continues at coordinate 19,113 of JAVQJG010108328.1, read as the reverse complement.
AAACAAGAGGCATGAGAAAGATGCCTCAATAGTGTAACTTATTAGTAAAAATAAACAATTAGAAGTTAATTATTTGAGGAATAACTTAATATCTTACCTGTCATGTTGTGTGCTGTATTCTACTGACGAAAACAAAGGAACTAAGCTTTGTGGTACATTTAATTTTTCTGTTTTTCCCCCTCCTTTTTTTTCTTACTGCTGAAAAACTGAATTGACAGACTGAAATGGATTAAAGTGTTTTCCGGCAGTAATTCCACAGACTTTCTTGTGTACGTGATCATTAATGATACACACCATTGGCGGATTGTCAACACTTATTGCGGTAACTTTCCTTCATGTTGACATTAACAAAATGGCTTGAGAGAAACAGTTGTGGAAGACAATTCCTCAAATCCGTCAGGATTACATATTTATGAGGTCTCCTGCTCGGCATCCAAGGAGGTCGCTATGGTGATACAAACTGATGTATATTCTAACAAAGAACTTTGTGTGTTGCAGTCTGCCTTGGAGCGGTTGCTGAAATGGTTAGTACAGATCCTAGCGTGGCGCTCTGTGTAGCTTTCAGATCAGCAAATACACAATTAAAAAGACAGTCACGCTGAGGCCGTTCTAATCAATGTAGTGTTACACAGAGATGTAATAAAAGGATGATGGAGTGATGCCTTTAGGAGGCTGCGATATTGTGAGGGCAGACTGTAACACTGTGGTGCCGCAAGAATATTTTATTAGCACATCTCTGCACAAGTCAGCTCCCTTGAAACAAAAAATGATAAAAAATGAGTCATTCAGACAGCGCTTTCTTGTAAATGAACCATATTTCTAGCAAATAGTTTTATGGGTGCATCATAAAAAAATAATATTGTCTCCCACGGATTCTTGTTTACCCGCTATTTTCTCACTTCCAGTTGAGATTACATTTAAGGTAGATTCTTTCTCCAAACCAACCATCTGTGTTTGAGAGCATATTGTATCATTTGAAAAGGAGCCAGAACATTGACTACAGCGTGAAAAGGAGCTTTGCAGATATATATATATTAACATAACCAAATGTGTAATAAATCATGGATTAAAACTGCTGAAACTTAGCTGAAGGAGGAAGTATATGTGTGGAATGTGTCCCTCCAGCTGAGGGTATAATTTTAGCCCTACTCAAAACAGGAAATCATTTATAAGGTACTTTAGTGTGTTGGAGGGTCTGGCCCTGTCTTGGCCTAACAGTGGCATGTCCACGGAGTTGAGTTCGGTATGCTTGAGGAAGTAGGACTGGGCCTCGTCCATCAATCCGCCTGTCTTCCTTTGCCAAGCTGCAGGGAACTACCCATTATGGAGTCATTTTATTAATAGGACCCCTTTCCTCCCCGCCACACTCTTGCAGAGTGCCTCCTCATTCTGACAGAATGGAGTATGCCTGCAAGCCACCTCCATGAAACTGCTGCACCAGGGCCCTCCCTCACTCTCCCATGTGAAAGCTCAGGCTGGGAAATATTGTGCTTTCAAGCTAAAATAGTATTTGGAGAGGTGAGCAATCCCTTAGCCCCAGAGCAAACAGTTTAACATTGAGAACTTATTTAAAATGATGTCCTTCCTCCTGGAAAGCCAATCAGATTTGTCTTATTGTAGGTTCATACACACACACACACCCACACACACACGCACACACACACACACACACACACACACACTACACACACACATGCAGGACAGGCGTTTTACATCATGCGCCCCTTTTCCCTTCCTCCTTGTTAATGTAAATATAGCTGTGAGCAGTGTTGACTGGAGGGCAGAAAAAGGTCAGAGCATACAATAAGATGTTAGGGGAGACTGGGAGAAAACACTGCAAAAGGTGATGTTCAATGGCTGGAAAGAGGAGGTTTCTTAAATTCTCTGATATACAATCTACATCATCCCAGCTACTTAATATTGGAAGTGAATTAGCTTTTTTGGATACAAAGGGCATTATATATATATATATATAATTTATATATATATATATAATTTCATTTCCAGCCTGGGGCAATGACATTAACATTTTTTCAAGACATACTATCTATTTGAAAGACTTATAAATAAATATAATGAATATAAGAGCAAAATCGGTCATTTATAATACAAACTGAAGGTTAAGCCTCTCAAATGGCTTTATTTCCTGTGTATTTTCTTAACAGCCAGATTTAAAATGGCTTGTTTAAGTTATCCAGTCAACACTCATGTTTTCGAGTACACAGGTTAAAAAGTCTCTTTCTGTTTGGGTTTATTCTGAAGCATAAAGCAGCTCAATTAAAATCTACCATATCTGGTTTTATATCCAGTAGAGTAAAAAGTTTAATTATGACTTACTTTTCATTGAATGCCTGTCAGAATCAACATAAAGTCAGTGATTTACCTCAGCAGCTGACAGTGAAGGTTTTCTGCTGCTTGTTGGTAGACACATAATAATGTAGCCTGGAAGAGAGCATGTCATCGACATTGTCTCACTGATCATGCCGTTGCTCCCTAATGTAAAATGAGACATGTAAAAAAGAGCAAAGTGTTGGCCTTGAAATGGAAAGGTGGATGTCAGGGTCGGTTTTTTGTGGATACTCACAAATGTAAGGACAGCTCCTAACTAAATTACACAATACTGCCTCATGCCATAAACCCGTACTAACTGTTAAAAGCCTGGAAAACAAAAATTCAGTGACTGCTGTTCCATATTCATGATTGGGTAAACGTTCGTTCCAGTGATCACTGATCCGACCAAATATGCCTCTGTGGAGACAAGGTGTATATCATGCTCTTTGATATCAATAGGTGAACAAGGGGGATAAAACAAAATGCTAGCCTGAATTGAACAGCATTTATTTCACTCACAATGGACACCATCCCTAATACCTGCAGTGTTTCCCTTAGATTAGGCTTAAGCTTTCCTTTCTTTCTCTTTTTTTTTAAACAGACCATTTCAATGATTTGACATTTCTCCCTAGGATGGGAGAGAATGAGCACAGATAAAAACTTTTTTTTCTTTCTCCTTCTCATGCAAAACACTTTCATCTGTCACTTCGTGATAGCTCGTCTCTCTTTGTCAGCACAAATACGGGAGTCCCTATTTGAATATGGTTACACATCCCTCTATTTATTAAAGCTTGGATTAACATGACAGGAAGTTTTGTCTGGGGGCTCTTTAAGATGGCTCAGAGAGGCAATCTGGTGACAGTAATAGGATCCAGCTAATATACTTGACTGATGCTCCTTTCCCTGTGTTATAAAGCAGAACAATGAGAGTGGGGTACTGGGAGTGAATACATTGTGTTTTGAAACTGTTTGTGTTCATGAGTGTGTGCGTGTGTGTCTGTGCCCGGGGGGCTCTGGGTTTGGGGACAGTGCACTAATCAGCCAGAATACGATCACTTACCAAATATAAGAGGTTAAGAAATAAAAATACTAAAGGTCACGGAGCAATTCCATAGGGACAGCTACACTACAATTAACTGAACAGACAAGGGCTGTGACATTAATGAGAGCTATAATAATGATTTAGCCCAGAATCAGGACGTTTGCTGAGATTTGTTAAAGGTTGGCTTAAAAAAACAAACTTTCTTTTTTTTTTTTTGATTGCTTTTATTCTACCAGTCAGGTCCTTGAGTTCTTTCTTTATTTTTGTGAATGTGTGCCCTGTGCTATTGTGTACAGGCATTTGTTTTCTTTTGATGACATTTATATCTAGTTCATTATAGAGCTGCATTTTTCTGTGTTAATGATCACCAAGTAAAAACAATGGATCACACAAAAAAACAGGAACCCTGAAATTACCAAATTAAATCATCTTTTTCAAAGAAAAACATACATTTATTTATCCAATAAATTCACAGCTTTACTTTGAGCTTTGTTCTGATTGTGATGATATGCAATGTCTTTGCCTTCATCTATAAACCTTATAAATTGCACCATATTAAGGGATAGAAAATTTAAATAATGCAGCTCTACAAAACAAAACCCAATCATCTACTTATGTCCTAATTTAACATAAAATAACATAATTTTTAGTTTGAAGGTTATGAGGCAAGAATAATTTTCTTATTTGATAATACAAATGAAGATGGCATCAAACAGAAAATCCTGCATCTGAACTATGAACTCAGCATATCACACCACTTTAATACGAGTGGCTCTGTTTGCTTTCTGTACGACTGCACAATATTGGGAACAGGTGTAATATGTAATGTCACTGCAGAATACTGCTGTGACGATATGACTTACAAAATATAAATATATACTTCAATATATGTTGCTAATCTCGGGTGTATTAGTGCAGGCTGCATTCCATTTTTGCAGTTGTGCATGTTAGTAGATGTGCAACACATGAAAGCAAACTGCCTCAACGTGGAATGCAGCCCTCGTTATTACACTTCTGTTTGTCCTGTTTCAACATGTCTTTGTGATATGAGCATTGTCCGTGTTGATATTGCGTTAATAATACATTTCTGATAAAACTAGCTGTTTCTCATTTTATTCTGTTTTTGTTTTCATCATTTTGATTTTTTCAAATGAATTTTCCAAGGCAGCAACGCTGCAGACTTTACGACCATCTAAGCTTGTTCTGCCGATTTTCTGTGGTTTGATCTGTTGCTGTCAATATCAGCATGCTGAGAAGCACTTACTTATAGACATTTCCATATGTCACATAGCAGTGTAAGTGTAAGTGAATGTGTGTGTAAGCAGGGTTAGCAGATCAAACACACATCTGTTTTGGAGACAGAGAGGAATCTGTGCTTCTACTGCAAACCTCTCAATACTAATTAACGATCCACCGATAGTTGCCAAATGCCAACTGTCATTAGCACCCAACACATCGTAAGTGCACAGATGTGGATGAGCAAACGGTCAAAAACAGATGCTCAGTGGCCACAGAAGTCATCTGTGATTAAGAGTAGGGCTGGGACGATGTGCTTTCCTCCGATTCGATTCTTTTACGATTTTTTGGGTGCCAATCCGATTTACATTGCATTTATCACAATTCTTCGATTTCTTTGGCGAGTGAAACCATAAAAAATGTACAAAAAATGTTTTGCTAGGTTCTCATTTATTTACCTTTTTTACTTTTTTTTATTTTAGAAAAAACATCATAGTTTCCAGACCATCATTCTGTTGCTATAATGCCTGACAAGACAAGTAAAAAGGATAAATAAAATAAGATGATAATAATAATAATAATAATAAAATTTGAAAAATGCTTATTTTTTATTTTTTTAATTATTTGAAAGAAACAAAATTCTTTAACAAAAAAAAATATTTTTGAAATTGTGAAACAAAAAATCCTAAAATTCAATTTTTTTCCCTACCCCTAGTTAAGACAATGCTTTCAGCCACTGTTTTCTAATAACCGCAAGCGGAATGACAGAGGAGGGAAAAAACCTATGTGCATGAAAAAAACAAACAATCAATGATGGTTTTAATCTAAAATGGACTCTATAAGACCTGACTGTAAGCTATCCCTGTTATACAGACAGCCTGTTTACAATACTCTTTAAGAATGAATGGCAACCTCTAATCTCGAGGAGCAGCGGACCTTTGACTTCTTCACTGATAGTACCATTTGCTTGCTCTCAAGCACAGTGCTGGGTAAAAGCACCTGACAGCTATCTTTGATTTTATGTAGCAAAGATTTCAGCTCTGCCTGTATCTGAAAGGATATGCTACTAACTCTGTCTCTTATGTGGTGTCTCTCCGCCTGGTTCTGTCATTCGGTGCCTCAGTAACAGGGTCAGATAGAGCAAAGTGGAGAGAGGTCTGACATTGTGAGCAGATGAGGGTCTCTCCGTATGGGAGCGCCCAGCATGACACCCATCACTGCTACGCAGACAGCCGCCAGTTGGTCCAAATACCGCCACCCACACTGGTTCTAGCAGGGAGTCCAGAAGCCACATGAATAACAGAACTCCATGGACCACCAGGCGGGAAATAATTTCTGCCTCATTCCCAATGTTAGGAGTCAAGATAAGCTGTCATTAATGTTAGTTAAAACACAAAACTTATGTGCAGAGCATGTCTGACTGACGCTGCACATTCAATGTTTGCCTGTTCTATGACATTAGCAGGATAAGAACTGTGGGAATGAATTAACTTCAGATTTTTTCCTGAAAAATGTGACTGTAGCCCCGGCTCGTCTCGTCTCCCCTCCTCTCTCCCAGTGCAGCCTGTCTGCCGCCATCTCACGACAGCATCTCGCCATCTCTCCCAGCCCTCTGATCTCTCTGTCAACAGGCGACACCGGCAGCTCTAACTAACTCAGCACGCATCAGCCCATATGCGAGGCAAACTGTCAGCCGATGCATTTTGCATAGACTGCGGGCACGGCTAATGGCACGGTTAACGAACACCCTAAGTGCTGATGTATTAACACCTGACGAGGTAGCATTTGAACAGTGCCTTCTCATAAAATAAAGATAGCTTTCTGCAGACATCCTACACGTGGTTGGGCATTTACAAGCAGCAGGTAGGAGATCAAAGCTGCTGCTGACAGGCCCTGCAAACACCCAGAATTATTCAAGTCATCAAGGATCCTCATGATGTTTCTAAGCGCCTTCCTATCTTGGTGTGTACCTTTACTGATGGGGGTATATTACTTATCAGCGGGCTAGGTTTGAGGCTGCATGGCTGTCCAGCTCGGGTCCAAACTCATACAGAGGTTGTGATGACAGGATCCGGAGCACTCTGTGGTTACTCAGTGGAATTCAAATGCCAATCCCCCTACCCAGCACCCTCTCCTCTCCCTCCCCTCTCCCCCCTGTGTTTGTCAGGGTTGGTGATTAGCTGTCACCCTCTGCAGAGGCAGATAACACCCCACACAGCCTGTTTCCCCTCTGGGAGCATGCACACGTAAAACAGGGAAACACACAAACAAATACACAAGTGCGCACACATGCATGTGGACTAAAGACACTTAAAAACTCTGTCAAAACGGAGTTAAAAGTGCACCAAATGCAGCGGATCCATGTATTTACAGAGACGGCGGGCAAACGTATCCATATATGTTCTCTGCTAGCTTTTTTATCTCATCTAGACATCGATCTTATATTGATCAGTTTTAACTTCTGCATGCTGTGCTTCCAACTCCTTTATTTTCGATGATTATTTAGCCTGCAACCTTGAGATTTAGCATGAAATATAACAGCTATTGTGGTGACTTCTGTTTTGTAATGATCTTTCTGCTTTGTCTTGTACTATTTAACCAGCAAACCTCTTTATTTAACAGCCCCCCCCCCCTTTTAGAAGCAAAGCCCTCTTTCATATTTAGTTCAGTTTGATCCAAGATGGCAGAACAACTATTTGGTCTATGTAGAGTAAGCAAAAATCCTTGCGGTGCCTTCACTGTCTGTTGCTCTGCGAGTTGATTTTGTCCAACGCTGCCTGGGCCTCTGTTACCCACGCTGATGCCCACAGACCTGCTATTTAGGAGACTGTGGCCTGCAGGGACCAACAGCTGCCCTTCCAACACACGCTGTGCAGTCAAAACAATCTATGGTCTGTTCCCCACAGGAAGACTCTGTCCCCCTCCACCTCTAACCTCATTTTCTTTAAATGTAATTGATTTGGTACATTATGTTTTAAGTTCATGCCGAGCCATCAGACAAGACATACTTTCTAATTCCAATAAATCAATAATTTCAAGCTTGTTTATATTAATAATCTAGATTTTAAGCAGACAGTTGACTCATGAACCTAGGCAAAAACCATCTGAATCTGAAATGTCATGCAGTCATGCGGCAGAGGAACAAAACCATGCTTTGGAATTGTATGTGGAATCCTGGAAAAGATGGATTACACATGCATTAGCTATGTTTGAAGCTTTAAAATCATGTGAATCAAACTGAACTTCCCTTACACTGATTTACTCTTGCTTTATAATAAACTCAACCCCCTTTGTTTCTTTTGCATTTATATGGCTGCAAAGGTGCATTTTAACTAGTTTTGTCTGTAAGCAACACATGATATGATATGATAACTGAATGATGGGAACTCTCATACCACGCCAGGTTAAATCAGTAAACAAAAAATAGATTTAAAAAGTCTTTGTGTTGTCATTGTAATAAATATCTTACAAGCTGCCAGTCTGGGACAAAAACAGAGCTTTGAGTTGAATTTAATTGAACCCTTTGTAGCATTTCTTCTTGATTGTTTAATTGTATGCAGCCACTTTTCACCATTGCTGACAAATGAATTAGACAACACCTTTGCTGTTAAAACCTGAAAACCAGCATCCCATTTTCTAACACAAGTCTGGTTTCTAGTAGCTTTGAAACAGTTCCAAATTAGAAAAAGCGACAGCCAAGCAGAGTGGTGTCAGTTCATAGTTTCATGTCAATGAGAGTATTAAAAGTACGTTTAAATAAGTGTTTTAAAGAGAAAAGCCAAAAACTTTCATGTGAAGCCTGAGTCGATCTATCCATTATTGCAAGGTATTTTCATTCCAGTCTCACTCGAGTCAGCGTGTGCTTGGAGTACACCAGCCAAATGGCTCATTAACAGCACTCGTGCTTCTGTCCAATTCCAGCAAATGAACTCTGTACTTTGCACCACCTAAACATCAGTTGTAGTGGTGAAATATTCTAGTCCAAATAATTGGTCTGTCGTGTGTGACAAACAGAAAAAGGCAACAATTCAGAATGCACAAACACACCAAACGAATTGACCAAAAAGGAAGACTTCACTGGATATTCGGAGAGTGAATACGCAGCTTTTCTTTCAGGACGCAGCATAAACTCACCTTTCGTGCGACCTCATTTCCCACAAAAGACAGAAACTTTTGAGGAATTGTCAATACAGACAGAAAAGCAGGCTGTGCAAAAGGTGCTGAGTGTGATACACTCATATGCATCCCATATTTACTAACAGTGTGCACAGATGACTAAGGCTTGCTATTTTTGAACCAAATGTGCAGAGCCAGAAAATCTTCCTGCAGTGTTCCTGTACTCTCTGTAACATGTGCCCTTTTCCATCTTGGTGACAGGTGTAATGGTAAGAGGAAGGGGTTGTGCAGGGGGTGACAAGGCATTGTTATTGTTGCAAATGTGCATAGTGACATTCACCCAGATTTAAAGCAATGAACACTACCTTCTGCTTACTCACTTGCCGTTGTAATATGACACGATAAAACCCCTGTTTCTGACAAAGACTATTAAAAAAAGACACAGATGAAATTCTTAGTGCAATAGATTTAAACGAGAAATATCCAACCGATGTCTGGTATTGTACTGTTGAGGTAATGCTAAGAAGCTTCAAACTGACGGAAGCACTACAAGCAGCTACATCCATTCAAACAACAGTATAACACCTTTTACTGAACACAGCAGTTTGCTTTTTATTATTTAACAGGAAACACACAGACTCTGACATAACATCAAAGCCCAAATAACCCCGCCGCACAGAATAATTCAAATATATTTTGTTTGATCAAGAGGGTTGCAAGGGTAGTGCTGCTGCCCACTTTGGTTTGCTGCCTCTCTCTCCAACCCAACCAACAACACTTCATGTTCAACTTAAAATGAAAACACGAGGACATGATCGCATCATCCTCTTCTCCTTCTATCTTTTCCGGTGTCAGAAAGAAGGATTGAAATGTAGCAGATGAAAATACAGCATGGCTTTGTCTGCTGGCCCTAAGCAGCTTTCCTGGAAAGAAAAGCTCAAACGGCGTTGGCTAATCATGCCATTCTATGGGTCAGCATCTCATCTTCAAATTGTCAGGGACACGAGGTGTCTTCTCAAGAGATGACGAGCCTGCTAGGAAGGTACAAAGGCAAAGTGGGGTAACAGAAGAGCAAAGGGCTGACAGAGAGGAGAGAGAAGAGAAGCACGCAAAGCAGATGCCACAATAAAGACAGCAAGACAAATACAGACCCAGAAAGATGTATGAGATTATGCCCCAGATTCTGTGTACATACAGCCGGACGTTTCTGGAGCAGAGAAAGACCAACACATTTAAATAAGCCCCTTTGCTCAGGCTTCCTTTTAAGGGTGATTTGGCAACTAGGCCTCATGTCTGTTGGCAGGCGGAAACATATGCCCCCAATCATCTGCTGATCTCTGAATTACTGCATGCCTTTTTTATTCCCATTTAACACTATTGGATGATTCGCTTATGTGCTGATAACACACGCGACAGGAGCACAGAACTTCACATTCATCACTGACATGCGGTGCAGATTGCTGCTTTCATAAGCGTGCAGTTCGCTGTACGGGCGCAAACATGAATCTCAGCTCTTTTCTCATTAAAGCCGTATTATGAATTGTTTCCCAGATTTTGCAGTAATTACGTTTATCTTGAGTTTGTTGCATTCGTGTCCTCCGAGCACTGCTTCTTCTCAGCATATACGGGAAGTGATGCATTTACCATATTAGGTTTCTACGTCAATGAAGTTACTTTATAGTCAGCAGGCTGTATTTATAGCAGATGCTCTGTATGGCAGAAGCTGCTCCACAGGAGTGTCTCCACCATTGTGCCAGAAAAATAAAATATGTATTTTCGGTGCCAGTTCTTTTCTCTTCTTTTTTGTGAGTCAGTCCTTTCATTGATCCAGTTTCAGTTCAAATGAATTTTCATTAGATTACAGAAATGTGAACATGCGTATGAACACGGGAATGCGCCCATGCTTTCTGTCCATTCCGCTCCCAATGCACCACCTAAACAATACATAACTAAAGGAAACAGACTCCACAGACAGGAATGAAGTGTGACTGTGACCAGACAGGAAAATAATCTACGTAATCCAGATCGAAGCCCTAAAGGCTTTTATAGATCGACAGCATAGATTTTCTCTCTGTCTCCATTTCTACCTGGCTTAGGTTTAATTTAACTCAATTAAATCAACCCACGAGCCCAGGACGACGTGGAGAAAGCAATCATTCATCTTTTTGGTGAGCCACTTCATCTGGGTAAAAAAAAAAAACAAAAAAAAAAAACCTTATTCTGGTTTTTCTCTATAGACACCATTAGACCACTCGATATAATTTCAGCCATGCCAGCTCAGTAATAATTACAGCGGTTGACATCTAACAAACAGCTCTTTATGGATGCGCCGGCCTCGCTAATACTTTAACACAATCTGATCATTTTGTCGCAGTCGGCTGCTGGTGTTTGTTGTGCGCCTGTAATAAGTCCGACATTTTTTCATTTCCTGTGATCAATTAGAGGATTAGGTCGTTTTTGCATAAAAAAAATAAAAGTGAAAAATGCTTATCTTTCCACATGCAATGTGGAGGTGAAAAAAAATAAAAAAAACCATCACTGATACAGAAAGGAACCCCGAGGTAAATTCGCTATCTACACTGCACACCGCAGCTTTCATGTAAGACAATCAACAAAACTAAAACACCTATATTGTCCTTGAGTGACTGGCTGCAATTGCCACCGAAACCTCTCCCTCATCATGACTGTCTCAGGCAGATGCTTACACCCATTCATCAGATACATATTTCATGAGCTATGGTAAACACACGGCTCTCAGCAATGCCAATCTAGCATTGAATAATACATTCATAGTGGGTCGGCTAATGAATTGAGAGCTTGCCTGAGTGAAAAGAAGAAAGCAAATAACCAATACTCAAAGTAGAAATCGAATTAATGAGCGGTTGTGAATACTCGAAACGCTGGATTGTGAATGTTGCGGTGGAAAAGAAAGCATTTCTGTCCTTCACCTAACCTTTGTCTCTGGTCAAAGTTACGTGGTAATGAATGCGGGAGAGGTTTCATAGTCTTCTCGGTGAATGTGGATTTCATAGATGTGTAAATGATGCGACGTGAGATGCTGCGAGTGGAGCTTTGATCTGCTATTCTGCAAGCCAGGTTCTACAACAAAAGGCGAGAAAATCCTGAGCTCAGACAAGCCTTGTGTAATCTAGTAGAACCTCTCTGTATGTCTGATCCTCCTCCGCTCTGCTGGCCGTCGCAGCAATCAATCTAGCTGCCCACGCTTAGATCTGCCCCATTGGTAAGAACATAGACCACAAGTAGAACCTCCTCTTCCGGACCGAATGGCATAACGTATAATTTGGACATTCAAAAAGCCTACTTAACTGTGTGCATGTAGCTGGCAGGACTAAGGCAAGTGAGTCAAATGAAAATGTCTGCAAACCCCAAACGTCCAAGCCACCACTGTCTACGGAGAGAGCACTTCTGTTGTTTGTTTACTTCTAAATTCATTTCAACTTTCAGGACTTAGGACAAAAACAAAAATATATGAGCCAGAGTGACATGAAGTACTGTACTCGAAATAATACTTGCAGGTCTTGTCTACACATTGTGACAGAGTTAAAAAGACTTATAACTGACTTAAAAGCAGTTTAAAGAAATATTAAAAAGATTATGATTATCAAAGTTGTGTCAATATCAATATAATAAAGTCAATATCCTCTGAAACACAGGAGTGTAATTTGAAATCAGAAAAGGTCACCCATGCACTGAGCACAGCAGATGGTGCCAAGCTGAGGTCTGTCTCACAGGGCAGGTGGAAGAGTGCAACAATAAGCAAATCTCTGGGTAAATAAATGGTAAATAACAATTTCAAAGAAATAAATCACGTCTCCAGATGTTTATATTGGTCACAGTATGCGATTCACGGTCCTGATCCCAAACACTTGCAAACTGATAAATATTGACACTTTGATGGGACATTATGAAAAATGAATGATCAGTGAGGGAAACTAAATGAATGACGCTGTAATTCAGTTGTTTGGTGACGGAACCTGATCTGTAGCTGGAGCCTGTTTACAAGGATTCAATTAACTGGATCCTGAGGATGTACCGCTTGTAAGAAACAAAGATATTACCAAAAAATACTCAACACTGTATCAGATACGGAGCCAGATCAATAGTCTTTATTTGTGTTTTGTTTTTATTTTGTTTTGATGAGTAGAATGAATTCCCAATGCAAAGATGCAGTGATGTCTGCAGGTAAAAGGAAACCTCCAGGCAGAAGCTTACTGCTTGCAAAAAACAAAACAAAAAACAAACTATATATTTTTAGCTATTTGATTTTTTATCAATAATATAACCTACGACAGGATACTAAAAGTCCTTACTGAAGTATGTGAATAAGAGGCAAAAAGTTATTGGGTGTGTTGTGGGCCAGTAAGAAAAAATCCGGGATGAAACCACCAACACTTTGTTAAATATGGATTCATCTTAGACAGCCACAAGCCCAACGTGCATGTCTGCGTGTTATGGGATGTTAGCACACAGCTAATAGTCTGCTCATGTGTTGCCAACCAATAACAGTGAAGCCTAATTATCTGTTTGTGCTATCTTTAGCACAAACAGAAGCTTTTACTAGAAATGCTCACTCTGCATATTCGTCAGCTGCTTCCCTCACATTGCTCTTTTCTGCACTTTTGATAAACAAAAACAATTTATTCTTTTAACCCTGGCCCATGTTGGCTTGTGTTTAGCATCCTAGAATCTAATCAAGATGCTACTGTGCCAGTCTGCATGCAGAGGGCTTGGGATGGCAAGTGACTGGGTTGGAAAAAAAAAAGACTTGTGACCGATGCATCGCAAAAAAGTTGCATAGTGTGGTTTCTCATCGTGAGGTGTGTCAGCTCCAGAAATGTACAACATATGTCACCGTACCATCCGACAAGTCCCAAACGCAGAGTTTCAAGATTGAAAAAGTTCAGGAGTGGGTCTTATCTAGTACATTATTTTATATCAAGTGAATTTCATAAAAGAAAAAGACTTTGTACTTAAGTCTGAAAATTGGCAAAGAAAACACCCTGCTGAACACACAGCCATATCTAGAACACACTCTGTGCTTACAAACCAGAGTATCTGATGCAAATCCCTCTGACCTAACCCTGCCTAACCACTGTGGCAGATCTTCCAAATCAGAGCGAGAAAGAGGGCACGCAGTAAAATTATAGGCAAATGAATAATTTCATAGCAGTGCACCCATCCTCATCAAAGTGCTGTGATGCTAAGGAGGGCACGCAGTGGAGGTAAAAGTCAAGGTTGCATCAGCTGCAACAACACCTTCATTAAGATGGGAGGAAATGAAACCTCCAGATTCTCCATGGCGTGTCTCTGGAAAGCAGGGGAGCTTTGGTCAGTTAGCAGACCAACAGCACGGCTAGTCTCAGTGGGTGTCTGACGAAATTAATTAGGAGAGCAAAAGGAAAACGTCTGTCAGATCACAGATCAAGTTGTGAAAAATATCTCCCCCTGCTGTGATCTATTGATTGCCATTAAATGTTCCAGCTGCCACCCCATAAAATTTTAATATCTTAAATCTGACAGCTACAAAGTGTAGTCCCACTTCTTTTTTCTCCTGAATATTAACATTCTAAAAGAACAACGTGAAGCATAGCTGATGCATTTTCGCTAATAACAAAGGAAACACCGTACTCTAGCCGTGTCTCTTTTGACTCTCGTCTTCGCTCATGTTGCAACAGAGGCTGTAACAGTTAATTCTATCAGTCCAGTGTAAGACGACAGACACTCATCCTAAAAGGGAGGGGGTGGGGGACGGATGGCCCATTCATTAGTCACTGAGAATATGTTAGTATTTAAACAACTTTTGCATAATGTCACAGCTTAATGCGCGTTGGTGAATTCGCCAACAGGCTTGATGTGAACAATCTCTCTGCATGTTCTGGTTGGGCGCGTGACCTGACGGGATGGCACACCATTAGCCCAGTCAGACTGCAGGGCCCCGCTGTTAACATTACAATGTGTAGCGGAGCATAACAAAGTGAGAGAGGGATTCGTGTCGCTATATTTGTGTGGTTTCCCAGCACGTTGTGGTCAATGTGATGATACCACATACAAGGCAATCAGTATAAGTAAAGAATGCCTTGCAATTAGAGCTATGGGGTATTAGTGTTTTCATAACACTCCTATTATATATTCACATCCTCTATCAGGGTTGGTAATCACTTGTCTCAAACGGTTTAATTACAGCTTGGCAATGACTACTTAACGTGATTAGATGTTATACCTTATTGTTGCATGTGGCATATTACAACAATTATATTAAGAGTTATTATTTTCAGGAAGGTGCAGTGCTTGCGTGTGATACAAGATGCAGTGAGGGCTGAGTGACAGGGACTTCTTAAAGGCTTGATTTTACAAATAAAGTAATCAATATAAGCTACTGCACATCACGTCTCACCACACAGAGAGCTGTTAGGTCTTTTGCATAATTGCAATAAAAAAGTGTATTGGCCTGACTGATTGAATTCAGTCTTGGTAATTGCAGCATAAACAATGTAGTTGACTGTCACAGCTACTGTGCCACTATGCTGTCAACAATCCAGATATTTTTCTAGCCTCTACTAGCATATCATGCAGATCCACAGCCTGCCGTGTAATGAGTATAATTACATGGTGCGCATGTGTTACCTGTTGGGGGAACACATACACACACCCTCTCTCGCACGTATTTTTTCCACCCCTATGACCTGTCACTCAAAATCAATGCTGACGGAAAAAGACTCCGGATAATGCCATGCCTCTCTGTGCCCACCATCCACCCAAAAGTCTTCCTCCTTCTCCTCCCGACGTGAAAAAGTAAAACAAAAGGAAAAAAAAACTGCCTCCGACAGTAACCCAGCATCATCTAATAGCCGGCCAAATCCCTGTTGATGCTGCTGTCCATCAATATCACCACCCATCCTCTCAGCCCAACCCCCACCATTTGATCGACATTAACTCCGCAGCTGCCCACCAAGCGCCTCCCCTCCATTCTCAATCTTTCCTTCTCGCCCCACTTACTCTTCCTCTCTACCGGGGGAAGCTCTGCACGCTTCCAGGCAAAGTCAAAGTCTATCTCTTGTCTCCCTTGTGCTACCCATATCCAGTACACTGCTCCTATTCCTTTCTGTTGTGTCTTGCACACATCTAAGGCATATCCGAGTTGTAAATAGAGTGGAGCTTAAATGACAACAGCCTTGCTTTTGTGGGGATTTAGGGAGGGGGGGAGAAAAAGGAACTGATTTGTGCAAAAGACTGCTGGCGAAGATAAAATGTTAGGCTTTGGATCTAAATTCCACATGAATGCCTTTCCCTTTAGTGTGCATTATGATGCCAATGGACCATATCATAGTATTTGTTTTGCTTTAGAGCTGTCCTTTGTGATTTATGTTCCCTGAGTGCAAATATTTCATGTCACTATACAAGCAATGTTGCTGTCATGGAGAACGTAGGGGGTATTTGGGGACTGAATGTAGGACGTTTGTGTATACGTGGTCTTGTGTGTGTGTCTGTGGGTTGGTGGCGAGGCACTTGTGGCAGTGCCAGTGTGTGACTGCAGCCCCCTGGCTAGGGAGCAGCGCCTGGAAAGGTTACCCACCAGAGTGGCTTTTGTATGGTAATGTGACCTCCAGCTCCCTAAGGAGTCTCAACACCTGCCCAGCACCCCCTGCCAGCCTCACATCCTCAGCATGCTGACTGTTTTTCCTCAGCGTTGCTGCTCCTTTTCTAACGTTCCACTACCAAGCACTTCTTTTTTCGACATATTAAATTTATAACCCGAACAAGCCAGCCTTAATAATAATTGATTAGTCACTGCTAACCTCAGTTTTGGGCATAATAGTTGGGAAAATGTGTGCGGTAATATACGTGCAGACAGGCTGACACCCCCCCCGGACCCACAGACAACCAGCTGAGCATAGAGAGAGGGGCTCTAAAGCAATTATAGCAAATTAAATGAATGCCCCCAAGTTAAACAGTGTTAATAGTGTTCAGGGAGACAAATTTGAGATGCAACACACAGTGTAATGGCAAGATCCACTTGGGTTGCTGAGTAGCAAACACTAACCTTAATTGTATTCAAACCCTTATAACAGAGCATCAATTCATAGCATGCTGTGACAGGTTGTTCTCTTTGGAAACGGTCTAAAAAGCTTTGTGCATCAAACTCATTTCTGGTGATGCCAAAGTCCACTTGTCTTATGTTGGACTGAGAGATGATTAAGTGATATCTGAGGATTGTTTAGTCCTGGATTTACAAAAAACAAAACAAACCAACAACAACAATGAAACACCTCGCGACCGCTGACACCTTAAGAGATCTTCTGTTTGACTCCAGATGACAGTGATGAAAATGAAGAGTAACATATGCTGTCAGGCATGAGAAGATAAAAAGATACCATTTTAAAGACGAAACCTTTCACAAAAGTTCAACCAGACATGTCTGTATTTTCTGACGTGTTCACTGGAAATTTTTGTCACAACAGACCTCATTGCTCATCGCAGTGTTTTAAAGCAAACTTAGACAAGCGTTCAGAATGCTCAGCATACACTCCTCGCTCAGACACCCACTGTGCTCCGTGTCAGTTCTCCGAGAAGCTGATCCAAATGTGAGTCCACTCTACCTTTCTGTTCAAGGTCTCCGAGCTGCTACCCACCGGCTGGGGCCTACTTGTGTGTGAGGTGGCCTACCACCAAACTCTCTGCCTGAGGCGCCTCACCTAATGAACTCACTCTTCCATTTTCTCCCCACTGAGCAGCACTGTGAACCCACCCCTCTCATTTCACCCACACTAGTATTTTATATGCATTACTTCTGTTCTTATTATGCCCCCCTTCCACTCCTTAAATGCATATTTTGGCGTTGTCATTAAATATGACTGGAAGCGACATATCTGTGTCATGTAAAAACCTATGCCCCTGCTACACTTTTTGTGTGTTTATTTATCCATTTAAAGAAATTAATTATGAATGAATGTCACGTTGAATAATTCATGTGCACCCCACTGCTTGGAATAAATAGCTGGAACACCTTTACTTCCTTCCCTTCAGTGTTCCTTCAACCCTTTTAGTGGCACAACGCACAACTGTAGGTTATTGGTCTTTCTTCCTCTCTGGAGGGTTCTTGCGCACTTAGTCCTTATTAAAATCCCCATGGAATATAAACACACGCACAATGACACATGCACACGCTCACACCAGGAAACACACACACCCCCAGCCAAGGACCGTCTGCTGGTACAAACCATTTATTAAAGCTCCTGTGAAGGTCCTGGCAGTCAGCCAGAGGGAGACATGACTTTGGATCCCATTCATGTCCACATCCGCAGAGTAAAATGTTTCTAGGTGTTGATCCATGACAGCCATTATTGCTGCAATCCAGTTTTATTACTGTCAGATTCCACAAAAGGGAAAATAAGCCCTTTTCTACACTTTAACAGATTGTCAATATAGTTCAACCAATCCAAACAGCTGCTGAGGAAGTTTATTTGCCTTTGAGAACAAGTTTTGAATACGTAGGTATTAGAACGCTACCTGAAAGCATCTCATCCTAGAAAGGGCCTGAACCCCTCAGAAATTGTGTAATACAAAGAAAAACTTCTCCTTCCATTAAAACAGATGCAGAACAGGAGGAACATTCATTTGACGTACTGAAAAAAGTGAGTTCTATCCAAAAACAATTTTTTAAAAATATTCACACATATGAGATATATACTCATTTCTGTACGGGTTCGGTACAACGGAAATATTTTTTTTAAACAAACCACATTTTTAACAACTAGCTTTTCGGTTATTTTTTGAACCGACACGAATTCAGTGCAAAGTAAAAGCCATCTCCTTTTATTAAAGTAAAAATTTAATTTAATAAAAGAAAAATTAAATGCATTAGGAGAGCTATCATCCTTAAAAAATGAGAGGTACCCAGCTGCAGGCAAAATGGAGGTCATAGGCGGCACCATACCTCAGCTCGTTCCCGGAAGTCTGCTGTGCGACGCCATACCTCAGCTCGATCCTGGAGGTCTGATTGGGCAACCTAAACGTATATTCCGGAAACCAAGTGACGTCGCAAGGGAATTTTTTAGTTTTTTTGCATCGCAAGGGAAGTTAGTTCGGTGCCTATGGATGATGTAAATGGATCTACATATCATTCTCCACCATCTTCTATTTGAACAGTGGTTAGTTGCAATTATATGCTGTTGACAAATATGACATATCAAAGAATTAGATGTGATATCCTATTTTTATCGCTGCTTTTGTGTCTATTTTAAGTCGGGTGTCCGACGATTCACATGCTAACGTTAGCTCTGCTAACTAGACTGCTGCATCATTTCTGAATTAATCTGGCTCACGTTAGGTTTGTGTTGGGTCCTAGTTCGTGCTTCGGGCTTAATAAG